>JANHGN010020451.1:0-25663 GCA_024605025.1 Megaceryle maxima | reverse complement strand
GGGTGAAGCAAATCAGGGAAAAAAGGAAAATAAAAGAAGATGAGGGAAAGGGAAAGAAAGCAGGGAAAGAAGGGAAAGAAAAAAGAAAAGTTAAATATTCTGCAAGAAAACATGTTTTTCCTGAAAGTGGAAAACTGGTCAGAGCAGAAGGAGGCAAGTGAGGGGGAAAAGTCAAGGGAAAGAGAAAATAAATAAAAGGGGGGAAGAAAAAAAGGAAAATTAAAAAAAAATAATAAAAGCTTAACAGTCTTAGATTAAATCTCTGAGGTAAAACTGGAATGTAAACATTTCTGGCGTTAATAAATGCATTAACGGAGGCCTTTAAGGAAGACGTCTGGTCATTAAGGGCTTCTTTTTATCAATAGTAAACATGACATTACATCAAAGGAGTTGTACTCACAACTAAAGCAAGCAGGATTTGGCCCTGACCAGCAAATTATATAGTTATATGTTATATAGTCCCAATTATTCTTGAAAACACATCCAAGTATTTCAATACCTGCCCTGACTACAGGAGAAAGTGTGTATCGTTCAGCAGAATGAAGAGTCTTACCTTAACAGTGTAGAAACAGAACACAGCAAATGAATATTGATTTCCTATGCTGCCTTGCTGGGTCTGTGGAGATGGCAAGATGAAGCAAGGAAATTGAGCTGTCTGAAGCTGTGAACCTGTTTCTCCCCTCTCTTTTTGCCTCCCTGTTGCCTTCAGTGCTCTTTCTCCTGATTTATGCTGCTGGGAGCTGAGAACTGAACCCTTTTTTCAAGTTTTGTTGCTGTCTTTGAAGGATGATGGCTTGGGTAAAGCCTTTTAACCAAGGGGCTGGAAAAGGAGGGACTGACCATAAATGTCAAGGCAGTAGCAGAAAATTAATTGATAACCTGAATGTAAGGAATAAAGAGGGAAAGGAGTCGGGGAGGACTGAGAGGCTGGGT
This sequence comes from Megaceryle maxima, assembly GCA_024605025.1. NCBI lineage: Eukaryota > Metazoa > Chordata > Aves > Coraciiformes > Cerylidae > Megaceryle > Megaceryle maxima. Next base: position 24,730 of record JANHGN010020451.1, on the reverse strand, counting down.
ACCTGTGGAGTGGGATGGCATCAGGAAGGGAGTCTGGGACAGGCAGTGAATCAGAGAGCAGGAGGAAAGGGAAAAATGGGCTCTGCCTCCTGAGCCAAAACAGCTACCCGAGAGAAAAACTGCTCCTCATCTGGAATAGGGACCAGCAAGAGCAGGGAGGTCTGAGGGTTGTCCACAGAGAGGTGTGTCTGGGGTTGAGGAAATGGAAGTCTTTTTTAATCTTGACTAATGTCATTGCAAAGAGGGCAAAGCTCAACTTGAGCAAAAGTTCAGCATATTATGTCTTTCTTGCACAACTATGCACTACCTATGGATAGCATTTTTTCCTCATCTCCATTACAGTCCTGCATGTCTATTAATTCACAGGGCCAACACTGGCTCCTTCACGTGCTGGTTATGGCAGATGTCGAAGCCTATTAGTGTGTCACCCGATTCAATGACTGTTTTCTAGACCCCACAGAGCATCAGAAAGCAGTCCAGAAGACAGTTGCACATAAGTAATTAATTAAGGGCATATACACATCCCCATCACACCCCAGAAAACAAACTTCTAGGAAAATAAACAAACTATGAGCATGTTGATGCATTTTTTGTTAGCTGCAAGTGAAAATCATCCCGGCAGTACTGTACAATGGTCTGAGCCAGTTCTTATTTTCAAAAGATTATGTGAGCTTTGTTTAAAAACAACTGACAAATACTCGTCTAGCTGCACTGTTTCTGACCAGCCTGAGCCACCTTAGTGCCTGTTAGCACTGTCCCGTTGCAGCGCTAGTTTTCTATGTGGATAGCTCTGTTTTGGATGAAATAGAGTTGATTTTCTTCATAGTAGCCAGTATAGGGCTATGATTTGGATTTGTGCTGAAAACAGTGTAGATAATTCAGGAATGTTTCTGTTATTGCTCATCAGGGCTCACAGAGAGTCAAGGCCTTTTCTGCTTCTCTCACCACCCCACCAGTGAGTATGATGTGGGTGCACAAGAAGTTGGGAGGTGACACAGCTGGGACAGCTAACCCCAACTGACCAGAGAGCTGTTCCATACCATATGACATTATGCTCAGCATAGAAAGCTGCGGGAAGAAGAAGGAAAGGGAGGGACATTCACAGTGATGGTGTTTTGCCTTCCCAAAACATCTGCCTGCTGATGGGAAGTAGTGAATGAATCCCTCGTTTTGCTTTGCTTGTGTGCACAGCTTTGCTTTAAGTATTAGGTTATTGCTCTACCTTGTAGTGATAGGATGAGGGGTAACAGCTTCAAACTGGAAGAAGTTAGATTTAGATTAGAAACTAGGAAGTTCTTCACTATGAGTGTGGTGAGACACTGGAACAGGTTGCCCAGGGAAGTTGTGGATGATCCATCATTGTCTATATCCAAGACCAGGTTGGATGGGGGCTTTGAGCAACCTAGTTTAGTGGGAGGTGTCTCTGCCCATGGCAGTGGAGTGGGAACTAGATGATCTTTAAGGTCCTTCTAACTCAAACCATTCTGATTCTATGATTCTATTAAACAGTCTTTGTCACAGCCCACGAGTTTTTTCACTTTGACTCTTCTGCTTCTTTTCCCCATCCCACTGGGGGAGAGTGAACGAGTGGCTGGGTAGGGCTTAGTTGCCAGCTGGGGTTAAACCACAACAGTAGCAAATAATATGAAAGTCTTTTCACTCAGGACAAGAAGACAGAATCACATCTGCACTAAACTATGAAGAATTAGCAAAACAACTCAGAAAAAAAAAAAAAAAAAGAGTTGATTTACAATCATTAGTCTTTCATTCAGAAGACCCCCAAAATTTATCAGTGGCTTTGCAAATCAGATTCCAAATCCTGTCCTTCAGCCTCAAGCACTTGTGAGCAATAATGCTACATTGGCTACTTGGAAATCAAGGAAGGTCAAACACTTGAAATGTGAAGACACAGTCAGGAACATCACTCTCCGGGTGAGTACAAGAAACTGCTGTCACCAACTCTAACTTCAGGAATTTTAGGCATAGAGAAAATAGGTATCAGTGCCTCATACAGAATGCTTTTTGAGGAATGCTCTGCAAATTCAGGGTTTATCATTAAATTACCAAATTAAACAAGGGAGTACTAATAGCATCAATGTTTCCCAAAGGGCTATGGACTACATTTACTGTGCCTGACTGGCCAATTCTATCCAGATCCATTTGTCTTCGTCAGTTATATGGCAAATTGTGAAGCAGACATTTTGCTCACCTAATCCAAACCAATGTGTTCTCACTTTGGAGCTTCATGAACCTCTTCCAAGTCAGAGTAAGGTTTACACAGAGGCTACCTATTACATCCAACTTCTCCTTATGGCTAGCTAGTTCACTTGAAGGGAGGCTGAACCTTCACCTGACATCCTCAAGTGATCAGAGGTTACTTTTCAGACCACCACTGTCCACAGAGACATGCCCAGGACTCATCTGCATCTTTCTATAGCCACCTGCTCCTGAAGCCCATGACTATTGTAGCCTCTGGTGGATACTCAGGCCACCTTCAGCCAGAATAAGCAGGGTGGAGGGGTCCAGGACAATGTCCTGTCCCTAGGGCTAAGGCACTGAAGTGACCTGTAATGGTGAGCCAGAAAGACAATAATTTTCCCATTTCCAGAGAGATAAAGAGAGAGAACAGAGATGGACTATCCATCAACTAACCCTCTTCCCAATTTATCACCATCCCACTTTTGAAGAAGGAAAACAACCCCACATCTCCATATGAAATCTTTAATTTTCTGTAAGCATATAACTGTAACAGCTTGAGAAATCATAGACAGTGCCATATGATCTTTGCTTAGACGTTAAATGTCTGCATATAATACTGTCTATGAATACAATGCACAGAGAAATATAATTTTCATGCACCTGTCAATTTTTGCTGTGGAAAAGAAAAAAAAAAAAAGTACATTATCTTTTTAGAATCATGACTAGAAAACAATTAATTGTCAGTAGGCAATCATGTCATTCTGGAAAGAACCAGCTTGAAATAAGTTTATGGGATTTTTTTGGTTGGTTGTTTTTTTTCAGGATGCTGCACTTGAGCAACTGAATGATATCACATTTAAGGTCCTGTGTGGCATGCCATTTCCTTACTCATATGCATCTAATTAAATCTTAATTGTGCCATTCATTATGAAATGAAAGAAGAGCTGTTAGACTGGATATCTTTCATGACGGTAAAACAGGATGATGCCGATGAAACATATCACATATGGAAAAAGAATAAAATATGTGGATGAAAAAAGACTTTTGAAGATAGTGGTGTTTAAAACACAGCAGAAACTTTATAACATAATAGTGAAACTAACACAAATAACTTCTTGATCAATACAAATAGTATGAAAGGTACTTTTTTTTTTTTTTAATAACTTACCAAATTGTGGGTGACTGTCCACACTCAGAAATACCCAGGGAGTCAAATTCTGCTATTAGTTACCATGGTGTTGGTGTGGTATCCTGGTCTCCTCATCAGAAGGAAGCAACCCAAAACTATTCTTCTCTTTTGTACAGGTTGTTTATTTGCTTCTTGTATATTTCCATTGAATTGCATCGAGTTCCAAAAGCATAAGTCTAAAACACAGTTCATAAGGGAAGAGAATGGTTAGGCTTCAGCAGGCATTGGATCTGCTTGTGCACCCATCAAGTTTCACTCCTCCTCTTGCAGCCTCCCAAGACAGGTCAGAGGAGGACAACCCCCAGCAATCCCATGGAGCCCTTTCCGCCGGCACACACGTCTGGTATTGAAGTGATGGTGCAAGAACTGATGTGAACATCTGAACTGATCACCTGAGCTAATGGAGAACATTTGACAGGTGTTACCACTTCAAATACATCTGTTCTGATGAGTTCTTAATTATTCTTCTCTGCATTGTACCTGGGGACTTCCTTTTACCCTTAGTAGTAGAAAATATCTATTTGCTAATATAATTCCCTAGTAAAAGTTTTTCCTTTACTGTCTGGAGAGAAGATCACAGCAAGATGAGCCATAAAATAACATTAACATGACAGGTAATTTCAATAAAGGTATCAAAATTTAAGGACTGATTATCCTATGGAGTTACAATCTTACCTGACGTACTCCTGATCTATGTTGATTCTGGGGAAAAAGAAAAAAAGAAAAAAGGACAAAAGAGTTTTTGGCACAATTTCAGGTTATTATAACAGCAAGATGCATGTTTGATGGTGAGGACACAACAGAGACACCACCTGAGGGGACAGCCTGGAGCACAGTGGGTAATGTCTGCCACAACTGATTCCCACCCAGCCTAGTCCAGCCACAGCCTCTGCATCCCAATATGGGCCAGGAGTTCTGAGCTGTCAGGAGCTGCAAGAGACTTGGGAAGAGCTGAGGCTTGTTCCTGCTGAGGGTGTGTGACCAGCATTGCTCCCTTATTGTTTCCACAAAGGGCCAAACTTTCTCAGCTGTGAATTTGCAGCCTTGTTCAGCAGAGTTCACCAAGGTTGTGTGCATGCAAGAAAGGGAGCATGCTCTGGTCAAGAGGCTATAAACATAATATTGAATACCAGATGGCTTTCCATATGCTAGCAGGAGCCAGCAGGCATTTCCAGAAGGCAACAGGCCATTGAAGATTTGATGCAATTCTGTAAACGGTCACCATCACACCTTGCAGCATTCATTGCCATGTTTTAGTCTCGTCCCTCTGCTGTAACCAGAAAGTCACTTCCCCTCTTCCAAGTGTTCACACAGAATTTATAAAAAATTCCCCGCAAATATTATCTCAGATGTACATATCGCATGTAGTGCACGTATCTTATACTGCTGGGATGTTATTTATGGATGTTTTACTTTTAATAGCTTTATTTTCAAGTTCTTTTCAAGTTCTTTCAAGTTCTTTTTTCCATGTGTTCTCATAAAAAAACCAACAAACAAACATTGTTCTACCCCCCCTCAAAAGAACCCAAACAACGACAGAGAAAAGAAATAAAAATACAACCCATTACCAGTCTTAAAACTGATCTAATACCGTGTACTCGCTCTTTGTCTGCTGGGAGGAACTGTGTAAGTCTACCTGCAGAGCCAGTGCAGGCAACCTGGCCACCACAGTGAGTTCCCGAAATCCATGTCTGTTAGGACATAGCCCTGTTCCACGTGCAAGGGGACCTTCCAGGGGTGAGGGACACAAAGTAAATCATCCTTCTTGATGAAGGAAAGTTTCAACAGCATAGGAAAGAGCAGGCTGTGGAAGTCTAGAAAAGAATAATAATTGATTTACCTAGTCTTTCTAGGCTGTATTAATTGAAGTGTTTGAAAGAGGAGGGGTTACTTATTCAACAGGAACCTATACATTGTTTAGCAACTTGGGCAAGCCTTTCTCAGCAGCAAAGTAACGTGTTTGTGAATGTCTTGGGCTGTCTGATGGGAATTGATATCCCACCATCTTCCAGCTATTCAGAGCCTGTGTATCTGTGTTCACAAATGTTGGGTTTGGTTTTGTTTTTGGTTTTGTTTTTGTTTTTTTTTTAAAAAAAGGGAACGAGTGGTCCCGGGAATTTCCCACGGGGTTTTCAACTTCTTTGCTCATGGTGAAAGCAGCGGGGAGGGACAAGGGGAGGATGGGAACTGGCGAGTCCCCAGCACCGACTGGGGCCAGCCGATGCTTTCCGTGAGCTCCATCTGACAGCCGAAGAGGAGCCGTAAGAACTCTCCCTCTTCCCAATGCCTGGGTGCGAGGTGTCGGGCCCTCCGTCCGTGGGAGCGCAGGCTCTCTACCCCCGTACTCGTCGAGCTGGTGGGGACCGGCGGGAGTGGTGAGGGTAGATGAGTGCCCAGACAGACGGACAGATGGATGGACAGACTTCAGGAGGTGTGACTTTCCTCTCGCTTACGGCTCTGTCGCGACAAGGTCAGTGCTGGGGCAGTCCCCCCGAAAGGCTCACTACCCCGCAGACCTCTGGAGAGCTGCTGTGGTGTTTTCCCTCGGAGCGCGGAAATCTGGAGACCAGATTAGGGGCTCCTTGCTTTTTTTTCCCAAGCCAGGTATTCCCTTCCTCATCACAAACCCTGAACTTGCCACAGGGACGGCTTAAACAACTCAGAAGAAGAAAGAAGAAGAGCCGATGAAACCCAGCAACCCCACGCACCCCGGTGGGCAGCTCGGAGCGTCCGTACACGAGAACCGGACGCGCTGCCCAACTCCCAGGTGAGGCTGGCGCCGAGGGGAGAGGGGCTGGGCGGCCGGCAGTCGAGAATAGAGGCAGCAACAACCTGTTGGCACCGGCGGCTGCACGGGCAGCCTTCCCGGGGCTTGGGGGCAGCTTCCCACTCCCCCCCCAAAACCCACGCCTTTCTCCTGGGCAGGCAGGGCCGCAGGCAGGGAGGAGCTGGGGAGGGCTCATTCGGTGCCATGGGTGTGCCCAGGCTGTGCAGCGCCCCTTGGGCAGCAGGGCTGAGAGGGGCCGGGGGCTCTGAGAAACAGACATAAACTGTGTCCCGCAGGGTCAGCGCTGAGGGGAGGGACGGGAAGGGTGGGGGGGGTTCGGGCGCTGACATGAGGAGGGGGCTGTCTTGCAGCCCCGGCGGTGGCTTTGGGAGAGATGCCGTTCTCCCGCCCCGGCCCCCTCTCCGGCCCCGCCGTTCCTGGCCCCCCGGCCCGGCCCGCCCCGCCGCGCCGCCGGGGTCGTTTGCCCTGCCCGGAGCCGCACTGGGACTCGGCTTTTTGTTATTTTCACGGAGCAGATATTAATTAAAAGAAATACATGATTAAAAAGTAATGAGTTGAATAAAAATTATCTCCGCTCATTTTCTGATTATGTTAATTGTTAAAAACCCTTCAATCACGCTGTTGCAGTCAATGGGTTTTAATGTGAAATTAGTGGGCTCTTGATAACTTACAGTCCAGAATAATCCTAGAGGTTTAGTCATCATTCCTAATAACGAGATGTTACTGAGAACGGAGATTTTACATGATTTTGCCACATGCAGCCCTTCCCCCATGAAAGGGTCTGCCTTTGTGGCACACAACTTCAATTTTCATGCCTACGACTATTTTGTTAGTCTTACCCTGTATGCTGCTCCATTATACACCAATTACATATTTTCTGTCTGTATGTCCTCTGAATATATATTAAAGGAAAAAAAAAAACAGCATGCCCGATGTTAGGATAGAAAAACAATTTTGTTCCTCATGGATTTCTAATTTTATTTTTCCTGTCCATCTCATCTTGAATTTTGCGACTGTTTCTCTGCCCTAATTAATTATCTCCCTAAGAGATAAGCACAGGTTTATACTGAAAAGTATTAAAAGTAATTAAACCGTTAGGGGAAAAAAAAAAAAAAAAAAAAAAAAAAGCTGCAGGAGTTAGTATGCTAAGAACAGGCTTAAAGACTGCGGGGAGAAATAAATATGGAGAGTTTTTCCCATGGGGGATGGCAAGGAGACGGAGATTTGAAAAAAAAACTTCATCCCCGCGTTTCGGAAATGCTGTGAAGTTCGCCTCTCACAGAGGGGCGAAATGATGGCCCCCATAATGATGCTATTTTAACCAACGTGTTTCCTTCCTAGAAATTCGTTTAAGGAAAGTTTCATTTTCATGCAGATAACTGTACGTATCCTTTTTTTCTTCGACAGCCTTCAAAATTTGCATCTAAAAAACGCTCCTCGCACCCACCTAACAATTTAGCTAAAATCTCGCGCACTGACAGCAAAGTGACTCCTCGCTGGAAGGGAAAGGAGCAGGGCGGGACAGCGGAGCGGCTGCGGGGAAGCGACCCGCGCTACCAGCCCCGGAGGTGCCCGAATTCCTTCGCAGAGGCTGGCCCTGCTGCCCGGGCCGCCGCGGAGTGGGACCGATGGGCAGCCCCCCTCCCGCTCGGTTCCACTCTTTTGGTTTTGGTTTGCTTTCGGGTTGGTTGTTGTTTTGCTTTGGGTTGGTTGTGGGTTTTGTGTTTTCTTTATTTTTTCTTTTTTTTTTTTTTTTTAAAACATCGGCAAATTGGCGGTCTCTGTGCGTGTGCGTATGTGCGCGCATACCCACGTATTCCTTCCCCCTGCGACAAAGTGCTGTGTGCTGGTGCTGTGCATCTCCCTGTCACCGCAAGGATATCTAATTACTGCTGACAGATAAGAAAAGACGTTTTCGTGCAGACCGAGGGGGCTGGAGCGGGGGCGGCGGAGTGCGGGGCGCATTCCCGGCCAGCCCTGCACACAGGCTGGGGAAGTCTCCTCAACCGCGACTTGGCTGCTGCTAGTTTAATAGTGATCCCCGGCAGTGGGGAGCGGGGGGTTGCTTGCCTTGCGGGTCAGGCCGGATCCCGCAGCCCTGCATCTGTCTCCTTTGCGGTGAGGGGAGGCCGGGCAGGATCGGGCCTTTTGGGTGCTTCCCCACAGGAAAAAGAGGATCAGGGGCAGCACTTCTGGCTCTCACCCGTGACTGCCCCACGCCGCCCTGGGGCAGCTCCCGGGAGCGCCCGGCCTCGGGAAGGAGAGGGAAGGTTATGTCCTAATTTGTTGTGAAGGGGGAATGCTTGGGGGCTTCTCGTTTGGTTTGTTATTGTTTGGGCTGGGGTTTTTTGTTTTGTTTTGTTGGTTGGTTTGTTGGGTTTGGGTTTTGGTTTTGTTTATTTTTTTCCGCGGTTCTCGTAAAAACATTTGTTTACAAAGCCCCACTGCTCCCATCTGAGCCCACCCCCGGCAGAGCTCCCTAAAGGAAGGGGGGAGGAACCCTCCGTGCCGGGCCCCTTCGCTGGTTCGTTTGCCTATTTGCATCCGCTGTTAGCTGAAGATCATTTTAATAAATAACAATGAAAGGGGAGCACATCTAGAGGGCTTGTCGGCAACATTCAAAAGCCAATAGAGTTTATAATTCTACTCTATCATTTCTTATTGATTAGAGTAATCAAGATAAAAAGCTAGCCGGGCTGGGAGAAGTTCAGCGGCATATCATTAAAGATAAGAGTCAGTTAATTCTGGCGCAGGGGTAATGGTGCCGGCGATGAAGAGTTCATTTGCATGAGATGCTGAGCCCCGTAACAAGAGGACAAAAATCACTAATTAGGACTGCAGAGTGTCTCGAGTTCTTCAAGCACCCTTTCGAGATGAGGGATGATGCAAAGAGACCGCACTTTTATGTAAATCCAGGGCAGGACACCGCTACCGGGGTGCTGCTCCCCGTCAGGAATTGCCGAGCAGGGCCGGGCCGGGGCCTCGGGGCTGGCGGCCGGGCCGGGCCCCGGTGTGCATGGACGCTGCCACACCGAGCTGCCCTGAGCGGCCCGGGCGCCTGGGGGACAAACGGCCGCAGCAAGTGAAGGGCTTGCCCTGAAATCTGAGAGGTGAGGGGACACGACAACGAGCCAAAAAGAGGAGAACCACCGCCCCGTAGCTTTGCTCAAAGGTTCATTCCTCGGTTTTAAAAAAAAAAAAAAAGGTGAAAAATAAGCCTCATGCCAATTAAAAATAAAACCCCCGCACAAAGGTACCCGGGAGCCCTCGGGCAGCTACGGGTTGCTAAAAATTAGGGAAAGCGCTCCGCTGCAGCCTGCAAGCCTGCGAGTAGAGTCCGCACCTCTGCGGGCAGCGCGGAGTGCCCACCGCCCCCCGTCGGCTGCCACCGCCCGGGGTGGCCACGGGAGCCCGGGGGGCTGCGCCGGTGCGGAATGGGCTTGTGATACGCCTCTCCCTCCCGCTGCCTGCGAGTACCCCAACGCCTCCTTCTTCACGGAGCACGAGTGGGACCAGCGCCCCCTCCTTTCAGCGTGGCTACCGTCTTTCCCCATGTCCCCACCCTTGTCTTGCACCGACAGACTCAAACCTGAGCAAAGCCCCTCGGGTTCTGGCAGCTTTCCAGGGAGGAAGGACACCCGTGGGGTTTTCGGGAAGCTCCCCGCAAAAGCCGGGGGGCGCAGCAGCGGGCTGGTGGCTGTAAAGCTGTTTACTTGCCCGAAAGGCATCAGCCGCGGGAGGCTTGGCAGCTGGCTATTAGCGCTAACTTTGCCCCTCGCTTGGCCAGGGAGTAAAGGATTCACGGCCTTCTTTGGGCTAATTGTAGGTGTCAGCGTGGAAAGTGGCAATGTTTGCCGTCTCTCAAAAGTCTCACTGTCTCCCTCGCCCCCAGCAGCTCCCCGGTCAGCCCCGCCGCCCCGCCACACTCTGCCTTTCACACGCAGGACCAGGTGCCCCGACTACACGCACCCCTCGTAACCACTTTTCCCTTTCTCCCGCGTTCACACCTTTCTCTCCCCACGAGTGTCCTTTCCCGCCCGCCCCCTGCGGCGCACACACGGCCCACACGCACGTATTTAGGCGCGGATTCCCCTCTGCCCTCCGGTTCTTGCACACTCGTGAGCAAGCGCTCACACGCGCGGCCGTGCGACCCCTCGCAGCTGCAAAACCCCTCGCAACACCCCTTCTTGCACACGTGCACCCCCGACACCCCCTCGCACGCCTCAGAGAACTCACGCATACCCCATACACCCCACTTTCCCTACAAGCTCACCTGCTCACACGCCCTCAGACAGACAGGCAAACCCACCCACGCCCCCCACCCCCCGACCCCCTTGGTCCCCCTCACACCCCCTGACCCAGGGCTCGGGCCCGGTGAGGAGGAGGAGGGTGGCGGCTCTCCGCCCGCCTTGCCTCCCCGGTCCCCGGCTCTTTGGACTTTTGTCTGGCTATGTGGCTGAAGGCTCCGTTCCTCTTGTTCTTCCCATAGAGAATAAAGTCAGTCTGTATTTAATGGTTATGGCGGATGTGAGGAGGATTTGGCAAATGAAGAGGCCTTTTGCTCTAAAATATTGTTCCTTACGTCGTGTGAGTCTACCAACCCACCACGACCCCATATTCTTCTCCGGGTGTCTGACTCGAATGACAAACGAGCTGATTTTTTCAGTACATCGCTGGGAAATGTAGTGAGTGATAATAGAGATTTCTCTTTCATTTTTTACGCTTGACTTGGTTATTGTTGCTTTTCTTTTCCCGTGATTCCTTCTGAGGATTAGCTCTGACTTCCCCACTATTGGCGGTCAAAGTGGCCCAAACTCTGGATGACAATTGATGGGGATCAGGGGATTGCCCATTCTGTGCCTGTAAGAACTGATTTGTGCCAGAGAAACTCATCAAGTATAGGCAAAGAATAAAAAGCATTTGGGGGTAAATGTATTCATTGAGAAGGGTTCTTCCAAATTGCTTCTAAGTTTTCTTAATGAAAAGTAACGCTTGCAGCAATCAACGGCTTTTTGACGGATTACAAACCTGGGTAGGACTATGGGTCTGCATTTAAAAGTGCCCCAGCCTTAGCATGGGGGCAACTTGCTCACAAAAGTGCAGGAACGAGGGTCAGGCTGCAAAATACAAAGCTGAGGTTTGATGCGCGTAGGAGTAATGAAAGGTGCGTTAATTTATTAACATGATGCGCGCAGGAAAAGTGAAAAAATACCCCGGTGTAAGAATCATTAACTCTCTACCCCAGGGACCCACCCAAGGCTCGCCATTTACATCAAAATAGTTATTGTATCTTCAGAGAGAGAAAAATCTCGCAGCAGCAACAGGCCGTGTAAGAGGACAGGAGAGGGGAAAATAATAATAATAAAAAAAAAAAAAAAAAAAAGGAAAAAAAAACGAAGGAAGAAGGGAAAAAAGAAGAGAAGAGAGAAGAGAGGCAGGAGGTGTCAGCGGAGGTACAGGTCCGGAGGGAAGGAGCAGGGGCGCGGCGGCCCCGGCCGCGGCCCCTCCCGGTCACCGCGGAGCCCCTTCGGTCCCGGGGCGGCGGGCGCGAAGCAGCGCGATGCGGAACGGGCGGTGCGCGGGGCTGGTCCCGCCGCCGGGAGCTGGGCAGCGCCGAGACCCCGCACCCTCGCCGCGCCCTCCCTCCGAAGTGTGGCTTTGGGCGTTTAAACATCGATTTTTGTTAATTAGTCTGATCATTAAGGGCCGGAGAGAGCGGCCCGGGGCGGCGGCCGGGCGGGAGGCGGATTTCAGCGGGGAGGGAAGGCTTTGTCCCGGGCTGGGTGAACGCTCCGCCGGCCCGGCCCGGCCCGAATTTCGGTCTCCGTGGGGCTTTTTTTTTTTTTTCCCTTTTTTTTTCCCTTTTTTTTTTTTTTTTTTTTTGTCTTCCCTTCTCTCGTATTTTTCTTAAGCAGTCGAAGGACACAATGAAAACGGTACCGAAGTGAAAAGGGTTGGACTGGGAAGGGGAGCTGGGAGGAATCTCCGTCCCTTCCCCGCCTTCCCTTCAAACCCCAAAGGCTGGAATATTAACTTTTTTCCCCCTGAATCTTGTCAATGCTATCATGGCTTTGATGGGAGGGTCTTCAAGGTGGCACATTTCTGAACTTAACCCCTTTTCAAGCTAACTCTCTACCTCCCTTGTTAGTGCCCAGCTCTGAACTTCTGAAGAGTATTTTTGTGTGAGTCAGGGTTCATTCACTCGGGGGCTTTTGTAGGACTTTCTTCCTTTCAGCCCTCAGTGTGTTACACCAATTAAAGGACGACGTGCTGTAAATGTAATGGGCCGAGCAGTGATTGTTTTTGACAAGCAACAAAACACATAGATCCACCCCTTAGATTAGGCCGTTGAAGGAGGTTCATGCCGGTCAGTTTACTGAATAGTTCATGAACTGTAATTCTGAGGGCTTGTGTGAAAGAAAATGTCTCTCCTTTTTTCTTTTCTTTTTTTTCCTTCCCCTCTAAAAAGAAGAAACACCAAGCATCTAGGGGGAAGGGGATGGCTGGGAGGGTGAGGGGAGTTGGAGGAAAGCAGAGGTGGCTTTGTCTTGTCATTTAGAAAGAAAAAAATAGAAGCTAACAGTCAAGCCACTTTATGTCACTAAACATGTCAGCCTCCTTTGCAGAGATGCTCCTCTCTGTACATCTTTATAGGCAGCCTTGAGCTAATAACCTGCTAACTACTCCCACCCGTGCAGTATTTTTATCTGACCCAGAGCCCTGTTGTAGCTGGACCTTGGTAATTCTGTAGCCTTGGTAATTCTGACTTCATTTCACAGGAGAAAGAAAATGTGGATTAGAGTTGAACCTTCGAGGACCAGAAAGCACAATAAATATCATAGTATCATATCATGGGCTTGATCCTGTTCCTCTTCAGCTCAGGGGGGAGAAGGGAGAAATCCTCTATAACCTGAACAGAAGCTGAGTCAGAGGGGTTTGGGAAATGGAAAATGATCCTCCCCAAAATGCTCAAGGGCCCAAGAGGTGCTGGGCTTGTCATTTATTTGAGTCAAAGCAACCTGGATATTCTCAGGGAAGGGATAAGTACAGTTAAATTACAGGTTGTGTAAAGACTGAGAAGAAAGATGAATGTTTCTCCTTGAAAAGAAGTGAGTTCCTTCAGCCTTTCCTATGAAGATTATCCTGGGCACGTCACATTCTCTTTAATCCCAGAGGCATCGTCAGTCCTGCAGCAGCGCAGGTACCACTTGTGGGTTTCTGAAGGGAACCACAATAGTGCAACTCTGTCGAGAAGGGGTGAGAGCAGATACCACACAGAAATGCCTTCAGAGACCTTTGGGAGAGAGGTATGCCTTAGTGTGCAACCCCAAAAGCCAGCCTACGGGGTGATCTCTGAGAAGGAAGCTTCAGGAGCTCCTGCCACAGAAACCCAAAGAGTTCTTCTCTGCACTTTTGCCTTGACATCTTTTCACCCTTGAATCGATAAGTTAATTCTGCCTCGCTTTGAGGTGTGCTGTTTCTCTAGGCATCATTTAGTGACTCCCAGGGTTTGCTAAATCCCTGTTAATTCCCATGAGGCCTCAGCAAACCCATTGACACTTGTGGAAATGACAGGGCCAGCTCTTTCTCAAAGATCCAGAATTACTGCTGAGCAATAACCAGATTGCAGCCGTCTGGGCCTAGGCAGCAGCGCATAGCAAATTTTTCTAACTCTTCTTCCCTTCAGTTCGATACAATGGGACCTAATTCCTGCAACACTTTTTTTTTTGATACAGCAAGTTATTTACACTGGTAATAAGCTCACTGTATGCGCTGTAAAATTTGTACTTGTTACTGCAGGAGATTAATGAATATGTGAATCACAGCTGAGGAGTTTAACTCATTGACTTCATTATGCAGAAGGTATCAGGAAACAAAAAGGCACGTGTCCTAACTCATAAACAGAAGTACATCACTAATTCCAGTCTGCAGGCCCCACTAAAGCAGACTTTACATCTGCTCCCCTAAAAGGACCGTGTACCACTCACACTGGCACACAGACCACAGTCATTTGAGGCTGCAAATGCCACGCGAGATAGGAATGTTGTGTGGACGATAGCACATATCAAAAGGGAGCTTTCTGACTTGGGGAGTGTGAAATCTGCTCCCCAGGGAGGTCGATGGGTGCAGGTCAGTGACGAGCGAGAGATACTACACACCTCTATGCCCTTGCAGAGGATAAGATCACTGCCTGATTAACATTTGATTAATAACAGTGCTAAATGGTACACCTAGAAATGCATAAAAGAGACCACTCCTCTATTTCCCACCCTTCTCAGCAGTGGGGGAAGAAATAACCACCTGGTAAAATGAAGTGGAGGTATTCTGCAGATAGAGGCCTCCTGAAGAATTTCTTCTTGTTCCTATCCAACTAGGCAATCCCAAAAGACTTAGCCTGGGAAAGCTAAAGAAATTACCTTCTTCAGGTTGTGAGAGAGTAGTCAAAGCAGCCAAGTAAAAGAAGTTATCAATTTGTAAACAGTTCCATCGTGCAAAGGGCCCGTTCTGGTTGCTTAGCGGTAGGGCGATTCTTATTTGGGAGAGGAAGCATAACCAACGCAGGGGCTGCCAGTTGTATGTAATGTAGCTGTCCTAAGCCCGTGCCAAACAACCTTTCTGCTATGCCAAACCAACCCAGATTTTGTGTAAATTTATTACACCAAGCACACAGCAGCTGTTTAATTGCAGAGAATTTAGGACAGGAAGTGAAGAATAAATCTGCATCCAATTGAATCCGCAGCATGTAATTATCTGGAGCACAAATGGGTAAATAACTAAAACTAATGTGTCTAGGAAAATAAAAGCACACATATAGACACATATTTGTGTGGAGAATGGAAGTGTGTTTCATTCAAGTAAAATGACTCACTCGCAGCGTTCCCTTGATCTGGCTCCAAGTGTTTGCAGTGTGCCTTGCGATTCTCGCCTGAAGAGTGCTACATGACTTCAAAGCACGGCAACTTTTTTTCCAGGTGTTACAGAGTATTTTATAGCAGCAGATCTCATGATCTGACAACTCGGATTAGCAGGCAGGAGGACATTAGCCTGTAAATTCATCACAGAAATAAGTGGAGATTTGTGCTCTATCAGGCTGGCTGGCCTCTCTCTAAGGGATGTAGAGGAATGAGAAAACACATCCACTTTTCCCAGTGAGAAAATGACTGTGTTAGTGACTTCCACAGGACGGGAGAAAATGAGAACCGGGAAGGATTATTTTTTACGTATCCCCTCTCAAACAGAAGTACAGCATTTTCCACGCTTCCTGCAATTCTGAACTTTTCCAAGGAGAACAGAGAAGGAGAGGGGATGTTTCCACAACAGAGGTTTTAAATTTGCTGACTGCTGTGAAAATTCATATTTGAAAATGGACTGGTAAAAAAGTGTACACTCAGTGAAGGCAGACGGGCTGCAGTTAGCTGCCCCCCCAAAAAAAGTGTGTGGGGAGAGTGTTCTGGCTACTAGACAGATGATTGGCAAGTAATGTAATCTCCTGGGGAGATGGTTTTCAGATCTCCTCCCCGAATAGAAGTCGAAAGCATCGTCCTGCTTATCCAAGTTAATAGGGTGTGAATACAGCACTGGGTAGCTGCATGCAGCAGGACAGCTGTAGTCTGAAAAATCTATAACCGAGGTTTACTCATAAATGCAGTATCTAAAAAGAGTGCCTACTAATCCACTCCCTGCATTTTCCTCTTCTCTACGTGATTTTCCACGGCTTGCATAACCATTTGAACACTCATGTTAATGCTGTATACCCATTCCCAAAGCTATGAGGCGCTTCTGCAGTCGTCTTAACTCTCAGGGTTTTTCAAACAACCCACTGGAGAGGAAAAAAAAAAAATCTACTGAACTAATAATAAACTCTGTCACCAAAAGAATGTGTATTAATTTTTTAATGTCTTTTTTTTTAATTGAGTGTGTTTTGGCTGGTGGGGGTTTTTTTGTTTGTTTGTTTTGGGTTTTTTGTTTGTTTCTTTTGGGGTTTTTTGTTTTTTGGTTTTTTTTGAAATTAAGTAGATGGAGAGGATCAAAGCAATTTTTCATTACTGGGTGGCTGAATGATGGTTAGTGAGACTAGAGGAGATTGACTGTTTTGTAGAGAGATTAGCAGAATTCACATCACCCCTGAATGAAAGGTGGAGGAGGCAGAACCCTAAACAAGTGAATTCAATTACTCCTGAAAGGAATAGGGTAAATGAGGATTCTCTCTTTGGGTTTGCTCCAGGAAATATTTCTGAAAAGTTTGTTAAGAATCCCAGTCATCCAAACCCTAAGTTTGCTATTATGTACAAAAATCCTCACTCTACGGCAGCCTGTGATTTGGAAATGCTTCCCTTGTTTTGTGTACGCCGTTGGCGTGTCACCTCTTCATTTAGTTTTGCTCTCAAATTACACACCACCCAGTGCAACTTGTTTGCACATGTGGCAAGGGTTTCAAAAGGAATATAAACCTGATCCCAAGCCCACCGGAGTTAAAGAACAGATCCTCCTCATCTTCCCTGGATAACAGCCCTGGCGGAGGGAGCGCTGGGCCAGGCTCTTGGCGGGGTGATATGCTGGGGTGTGAGTGCTGGCGCTGCGAGGGACTCTGTGCCCTTATCATTGGCATGCGCTGGCACAGCCTGCAACAGCCTAGGGTTCACGACCTGGGAAGTTTGGATTTTCCATTTATGTGCTATGTGGTGATTTTGTAAGCAATATGGCATAGTAAGAAGCAGCATTTGTTCCACAGGCTATTAGAGCAAGGTCTGTTGATTAAGAAGTGGCACATTCCCCGTTGCCTGCCTGCATCTCTGTTGAGTGTCCCTACAGCAGGAGACCCAACCCCCCTGCCCCAGGCACGAAGCATTCTACCCTCTTTCCTACTGCATTTGAGAGGGTGTTAAGCACAGAAGGTGTCCCAGATCCCCTGGGGCCTCCAAGCAAGGCCAGTGCAACACTAGGAGCTGAGACAGTGGCTCCTTCAGGGCTAGGTAAGGAGGAGGTACCCCAAGGGCACCTCTCCCCTCATTCTGACATGACAGAAGGCATTGATGAACAGACACAGAGTGGAGAGATTCTGACTTGCAGATGTTTCTTCCAAGCAGATACTTCTGCTTTCAACACCTGCTGAGCCCCTGCCATCCCCAGCATGGTCTATTAGTGCTGCAAATCTGACGCCCCCCTCTCCCTTCATACCTCCCACCCTGACTCTGTCTGTACCTGTCAACCTCCGTTCCCTCCCCTGTGGGTGCCTTTGCACCTCCCAGATCCCCTCAGCTCATGGGGCACAGTTACATATCTTTGGTCCTACCAAAACCCCCTCCTCAGTTCTGGATGCCACAGAAAAGCCTCACAGTCTCTCAGCAGTCAGAATTACTGGGTGAAGTGCTGTACAGAAAGCAGGGGGGAAAATGGTCTCTGCTCCTCACCATCTTCTAGGTCATGTCTTCAGGTTATCCTATTCCATCCCAGTATTCCCCCTCATCCATTCCCACTACAGCAGGCAGGGTTATATTTTATTCACTCTGGCATCACTTCATTCTGTCTGTTTGTTCTGGAGCGGTAGACAGGGACTTATGTTGAGCAGAACAAGGTAACTTTGGAGGATCTCAGCCACTTTATTCCCTCTCTGAAAAAGCAAACACTTCCTTCTTCCCCAAACTGAGTTTAAGGTTTTACAGACCCCAGAGAGCTGGCAGGGGTCAGAAAACCAGCTCCCTATCTGCATCAAGGTGTAAGAGATATGCCCTAACCAAGCATGTTGGCTTGACCTCAAGTGCAGGAGAAGGTGCAAAGGGTGGCTGTGTAAGGAGCTACCTTCCCAACTGCTGCCAAGGTCCGTTCTTGGAGGAAACGTCTTGCTCTTCTCCCACCCCCCACAGCAAAAAGCAACCCCTAGAAAACCAAGTTGCCAGGAAAAACAGCTCACTTAAGGGAGCAGAAGAGCACAGAGGAGCTGAATCTGCAGCTGGGGAGAACGGGTGCTGTTCCATGAAAGTAAATGAAGCTGTGCTGCTTTCTCCCAGCTGATGATCTGACCTACAGTCCTTAGCTGTATAATACATGCTGTATATTTGTGCCACGTACAAACATGTGGCAGTCTCTCTCCCTCATTGGGGATGTTTCTGGTTGCAGGAGGAGTTCAGGAGACTGAAATAAAGTCTTGAGCTTCCTTTCTACGTCCCTTCTCTAACTGTTTAACCAGCTTTTTCCATAGCTCTGTATGTCTATTCTATCCCAACAGTTTTATTATTGCAAAGAGCTCATTTCTTGCCAAATTTCTTATGCCTTTTTTTTTTTTTTTCCTGGTGCTTTACTCAGCACAAATCCTCTAATAGTTTGCCTAAAATTTTTTGCATTCTCCAAATATCTGGCAGTTTCAAAACTGTTGTATAGCTCAGGACTGAGGTATGAGGTATTTAGGGTCATCAGCTTATACTAGAACCATCACTGGATAATTTTTCCCACTTTTTACATAATTTTCTCTTTAATGTCTGTCTCAATGACATTTCTCCAGTACTCACGGATGAGTATGTTTGCTAATAGATTTTCTAGCTACCTGATGTGCTACATCCAAAGCAGAGTCTTTGGGAAGTATTTACATTTCCCCAGCATATCTGATCCTGTGTCTAGTAATATTTAGGGCATGCACCAGAAACCTTTGAGTCTGAACATGTTATGGAAGTGGAGGGACAATCCTCTATTCTAGAGTGCCTCTCTTGAGCAGATTAGCTCAGGGCGACATTTACAACTGACTTCCACCAGGCAGCTGGGACAAGGTGTCTGTTGTGCCTTTCTCATTCCAGGACATTGGTGTGGCTACAAAACCCCACCACTTCTCCCATTTCCAGGCAAACCACCTCTCTGAAATCCTGTTTATGAAACCTCTGGATTAGTTAGATTACAGTTGATATTAGACCTTCAATTTTATAAATCAAATATTAAATCTTAAACTTTGCATATTCCTCGTGCTCTTGTTTCAGAGCAGCCTCCCATCTGCAGGAGCTATCATCTGGGCCTACAGGGGCTACAAACTGCTTGAAAGGTTCTGAAATTGGATCTATCAATACAAAAGCAACTCTAATTCTGAAAGTGGTTTAGTCTCTCATGCCACTGCAGTTGGTGTCTTTTCCTCACCCAGTTTATGTAGTGTCTCTGCAATATTGGCAAATCTACAAATAGGGCCTTCATAGTAAATGCAGAGTCCTACAGAATTCTGCACATCTGGGACTGCCTGGGAAATTGCCCAGTCCTGCGCACAGCCATATTTTCCTTTTTGTTAGAGAAAACTCTCTCTCATCGCGTTGTGTGTCCATGAGAAGGTGCCGCTTTTCAGAGCGATTCTCATTTCAGGAAGCTCAAGTTCAGTGGCAGCCTTGATCTGATCCCAGGCTGGTTGTAAATGCAGTCTTTCTTACCAGCAGTCTCCAAGTGTGCCCAGAGCCATCTCGGCACAGCAGACAGGCTGAGAGGGACCTATTTTGCAGTGACCGCTTCCAAGATCACTCAGTGTCAGCCAGAAGCCGGCACTTTCAAGTGCTGCTTACTGACACAGTAGAAATGCTGTCTTCCTGCCCTTCACCCCTGCTCTTTGCTTCCACTGCCACTTGCCAATTCTTCTTAAAATCAAGTATGGAAACTAGACTGAAACGCTGCAATATCCAAGGTGTTATAGTCCCATGACAGCAACTACACCTACTACAGTGTTTTTTCTTTCAACACGTTTTACCTTGCACTGAGGCATGCACTATCATCTCCCTTAACCAGACCTGCAGATGACATCCACGCTACTGCTGAAGGCACCTTCAGGCCTTCAGTGCTTTGTACAGTGCCTTCTCCCCAGACAGTGTGGGGCAGTTTAGTGGATCTGTGCCTTTAAAGGTAAACCTTGAGTCTTCATTGTGAATTAAAGCCAGTGACCAGTGACTTCAGGACTCAAAGGAACCATCCTTGAATCCTTACCAGCAGCACAGCTTCATAGTCTTTTTCATTAACTAGAGCCACTAAAAGACACCCTGATCCAGTGCTCACCCTTTCTCTGTTTGCTGCACAGTTAGAATATCCTCTGGCTGTGTCCATGTTAGCAAGAACTTTGGCAAAACAGAGAACTGAAACAATTAGTGGCCTCCAAATCTCTGCTGCATGCAGCCTGGGGGGGTTTCCTTCATAGAACATTTAGTCAGCGTCTCTGGAACAAGCAACATACCATGCAACTGGATGGGATTCTCGAAGCACATTCATGGGCATCTGAGCTTTCCAAGGAGTGTTCTCTGGCAGGAGATGAGCTCATATGGACTATAGCTGCTGTTACTGAGCCAGCCTACAGCAAGTGGGGGTCATCACGGGATTAGCTTGACAACTGTACTGCTGCTCCAAAGTAACCTGCTTATGCAGGTGCTGACCTTGATGCACAACAGCATTCACTGCCAAGCTTTCCCAGATCTCAAGGCACATCTTGGATCTTCCTTGGCTTTGTTTTACTAGCAAAATACAGACTGTGTTATGACACATTTGTCTCCTATAAACAAGGTCACTCAAGCCCTACAGATCAGACAGTTTCAGCTCACCTACTTCATTCACACAACATCTGGATGGCAGTCTAGACCCCACTGTTTAGAGACTTCTCTTTCAGAACAGACTGTGGAGCAGGTTGTGTGGTCCTTATCATGGTCTCTTCTCACTTTAGTCCATGCCACCCAATGGCTTGCAAGCTCAGCTGGTGCCCTTTGCCCTCAGATCTGGTAACCCCTCACACATGTGACCATAGACAGTCCACCTGCCTAAGATGGCTAGGTCAGCAGCTCTGACCCTTGCGCTTCCACAGTTTGGCTTTCAGGTTAAGATGATGCATTTTTCCCCTTCAAAGCTAGGCAAGGGCTTTCACTGGGTACCACCAGTTACTCCGTTTTGGCCACACTCCAGGCTATCGTTACTGTGGCATTTTCCTACCTGCCCGTCTTAAATGATCAGTGAAACTGGGCTGCATCCCTCGGAAACCATTGTCTTTGTCACACAAACCAATTGTATCATAGAGTCACAGAATGCATTGGGTTGGAAGGGACCTTTAAAGGTCATCTAGCCAATCCCCTTGCAGTGAACAAGGCATCTTTAACAAGATCAGGTTGCTCAGAGCCCCATCCAACCTGACTGTGGATATTTTAGGGATGGGGCTTCTAAATTATTCCTTTTAATCACTTAGAAGTGCCATCAGGAGGATTCTTAAGCCCTGTATCAGGCTCTCATCCATACTCACGGTGTCCACAGCACTGAACTTCTGTCTCTCTCCTATAGCATCTCCCCCTTGCAGCATACAGCTGCAGCTGAGCTCCGTGGCAAATTCCAGCACCACTCAGAATGGCTCTGGCTTCCTTTTGCTGATCTTTATGGGCCAGGCCAAGTCCAGATGAGCCCCTCTAAACTGGTCCATTGCCAAAACATCTTGGCAGCCCTTGCTGGAGGGATGCCAGGAGGAGAGGCTCCTCAGGTTCTCCCTCAGCTTAGGTAGATTCTCCCCTTCTCTTCTCCAAGATCCCCACTGAACCCCAGCCTACTGGGCTGATTTCTGGCTTTGGACTATGTGCCTCAGTTTGGAAACTGGGTGGATAATTGAGGTTTGTTTTGTTCTGCAGGTAGTGTTTCAGACCTGTTTGATTTCTGAGAAAAACTGCTGCTGTCCACCTTCTCTGACATAAAGGTTCTGGGCATACCTCCTCAGAAGTACTCACCACAATCTTTTTGGCACTTCCTTATATATTGGGACAGTTTGTTTGACTTCTTCCCTTCCAGTTTCTGCAGTTCAGTTGTGACAGTGTTAGGTAAGGCTGGGCAATAGAAGTCATCTGACAAACTTAATTCCTCATCAGGTCTCTGACTTTTGCAACTTTCTGATTTCCTTGTGCTGTTGGTATTTTTAGCTTTTTTTTTAATCCTCACTGTCATCCTGCTCAGTTAGTAACCTCCAAACTTGCCAAAGATTCCTTGGCCTCCCCTGTCCCCGGAAAAGCTGCTGGTCCTCAGCCATCTGGTTACTGGTTCCTTATTCATGTATTTTGAACTTGTTCCAGCTTCTGCTGCCCCCAAAAAATTTTACCTCCAGTCTCAGGCCATCTCCCAAGCCTTTCAGCAAAGCCTTCAGATGTTGCTTTAATCCCTTCTGCAAGGTCTCATGCTCTTTTCTCGGGTCTTTAGACCTTATTTTAGTCACTTGTGATAGCCTCCATTTCTGCAGGTTTTGTTCATAGAATTCCACAGGAAGTCTCAGTGCATGGCAGAGCACAGCATTCCTGTTTTCCTTTCTCTACTGGAAACAGCTCATTTGATATAACCTAGAATTGCATTTGCCTACTTGGCAACCCTATAACTTTAGTGTCTCATGGTCAGAATGTAGTGAGTAATAGAAAGACTTTTTTTTTTTTTTTTTTTTTTTTTTTTTTTTACCCCTTTGCATTTCTATGTAATGAACTTCTGGCTTCAAGCAGAAATCCTTCCAATTCCTCCTTAAGGGCATTTTACATGATTACAAATCATCTCCGTTCTATTTGTAAAGGGCATCAGCTCTTCCTGCTGGATATTCCTGTCCTCCTCTGGATAGTTGATTCTGTGACGTTTTGCACCCATGTATTTATTAAAAGTACAAATCTTGTTGAGAAACTCCAGGAGTGATTTTCCTTGATCTGACAGCTCCCCTTTCAGCACAGTCAGCTGTCTCCTCTTCTCTAGCCATGTTCTTTTCCACCTCATAGCTCTCCAGTGATCTCCATTCTTCCCACAAGATGTTATATGCTGGAGTCCTTTCACTAGAAAATGCTTCTGGTTTAGCATTGCTATTCAGAAAAAGACACTCAGGACACTGAAACAGGACCAGATGCCTAGAGCTAGGTAGAATTATCTACCTTCTAGATACCCAGACTGCCACAGAAATCCCTTGCATGATGCTTTCAGAGAAGATGGCAGGGAGAGAAACTACACAAGCAACCAAAGACAGTCTCATGGACATCCAGACTTCCTATGGTTTTGACTGGACTTTTATTGCCTTATTTCCTTCACCAACTCCTTCCTGTGCTGTTTCAGGAAATTTAAATTAAGTGGATAAAACAAACAAACAAACCAACCAACAAACAAAAAAAACCCCACAACACACTTTCTCAGTCACTTTTAAGTGCTGCTATATTGAACATAGTTTAAAAGTACTACTTGTGTGCATCTTTTACCAGCCTTCTCAAAGCTGTATTAACTGTGAAATCACTGTAAAATTGTCTGCAATTATTTGTGTTTGCTTTGCTCCCAGTCACAGCCACCAAGGGAAAAAAATTCACATGAAAAATCCAGTAAAATTCCATACCAAGGATATAAATTTGGGCTATGACTGCAGGAGCATCAGCTAAGAAAAAAAAACCATCTCTAAGTCACCTTCTCATCCTTCATATGTTTCTTATAGCTATTGCTACAAGAATCTTCTCCCACTCTTTAAGATTTCATCCTGTCCATACTCTGGGCAACATCTCCATTAGTAATGCACAGCTTGCCAGGGGCTTTGTACAAATTCTGTTCATTATTGCCAGGAAATTCATTGTAGGAGTGCTGAAGTTAACACTGACAACAGCTCTCCACCCTCACATGCATTTTAATATGGAAGCTCCAGTGATACAAAAGTATGTCTAAGCACTGGGGACCCTGTGTTCCTCTACCCAGGATGATCTCCAAAGCCTCCAAGAGATGCCACCTTAAATTTGGGAACCCTCCTCTAGCTGGAGACCAAAGCTCTCAAAGCCACAGGACTGCTACTAGAAGACAAAAGGCAGTAGGAAAACATATAAAAATCCACAGTAACTCTTGAACAACCACTGCTGCTCCATAATAAAAGAATAATAGCGTGTGGCCCTCTTATAGCACTTTATCGTGGGATCTCAGTGGCTACACAATGGGTGAGTTAGTTTCTCTCTTAGCCTAAAAGAGAAAAAGGTCCAAAACAGAGCTGTGGGAATACAACGCCTCTCCAGGTCAAATCACAGTTCTCTTGGAGCTCTTCAAAGCCTGAGGAAAGCCTTACTCATGGAGTATACCTTGGTCCATCTATCTCCTTTTTGACACAAGAAGGATGCAGAAAAGCCGAGGGTTGCACGGAGTATATCAGAAGCAGCTTGGCATTTCTTTGCTGCTGTTTCTGTGCCGATACTTGCTTTCAACATGACATATTTTGCATATTAAAAATACTAAGTAAGCTTGAATTATTTTACGGGAGAGCTTGAATTATAGGCTACATATATAATAAATTGCTATCTACTGCAGTGTACAGAAAGATGTAGGCAAGAAGGCAGATGTGTGTGCCCTGTGCATATTAAAGCTTGTTTCTAAGATGTAGCCATTTTTTCTTGGTATTTCATATTTGAATTCCCTTGTAAAGCAATTCATGAAGAAGCTTTTTACCAGAATATGAAGTGCAAGAAAAAGCACAAGGTTTTTTTTTTCAGTAGCTTGTTGGTCTTTAGTGACCTGTAACTGTATATAATTTATCCTGAAGAAGACCGATCAATTAAATGATTATTTCTCTCTTTTTTTTTTTTTTTTTTTTT
>JANHGN010020450.1:0-22471 GCA_024605025.1 Megaceryle maxima | reverse complement strand
TTCAAAAGTTTAAAATACAGTAGGTAAAAAACAAACAAAAAAAAAACCAAACCAAACACAAACAAACAAACAAAACCAAACAAACACAAACAAACAAACAAACCCCACAAAATGTATTTTTGCATTGCTGGGTCTGAGGACAGGAACATGAAGCTCAAAAAAAGATCAAACAGTAAAATATGTCTTCTTCCACCAACATGCAATGTGTGAGCAAGTGGCCCCTCTACCTCCTGTACTGTTTCAGAACAGGACCATTGGTAACAGCATGAGGAGGAGAACAAGTAAGTTATGGAACAGGTCATGTTCTCAGAATCCCTTATTTTTTATTAAGGAATATGTGTTGCTTGTTTTTTGTGTGTGGGACATGTTCTATAACCTTAAAAATTATCACTCTGGGGGTCAAACACAGAAGCACTGAAATTCAGACACTTTATATCCCACTTAAGTCCTTGCTTTTCCCTCCTGCTCTTTGGTTCAATTTAAGTGAAAGAAATTGTTATCAAGAACTTTTGCTATCAGCATTTGTGCTGTGGGAGACAATTCACAGCCCAATGACCAAACCTTCAGATCAAGGAACTCTGATGATTTTGCAAAGCCTGTACATCCTGGCTTACCTCAGGTGTGTAATCAAGTTTCTTCCTTGGCTGGGATTTGGGAGGCAACTAAGGTGTAACACAGACAACCACAAATTGTAGCACATCTGCTCTGCAGTGTAGACAAAACTTCTTAAGGTCTAAAACGTATTGTGGCCCAAAAAATGAGTACAGAGCAGAAGACTTTATAGATGCTGTTCATCAAGTAATTAACAAAGGCTGGTCAGACACCTTTTTGTTCAATTGTTCCTTTGCTTTTAGCTGGCTGTTATCTTTTGCTGCAGAACTGATACCAATTATATCCCTCTTGAGTGAAATTCTTGGGTAGGATTCATCGCTGTTCATTTCCTGTAGCAGAAACAAATATGTAGTCAGAAGAGTCAGAGGGTGATTGCTTTTGCTTATGCCATCCGAGGTTTATCACAGGACTGACTGATCTTTAGTCTTCCACAGGCCTTGTAGCAGTCAGGCAGTGGTTAGGACATCGAAAAACCTTCGTCAGATACCTCTTTCATCTGAAGAAGTCTGCATTACTAGTTAAAGATCACAGAGTACCCTGTAGTGGTGAGGATGGGAGGAGTGGAAGACTAAACTGAACTATTTACAGGTAGCAGTCTCAGTAGTAAAAAATTATGACTAAAGGAATGGAGATAAGAGCAGGAGATAAGAGCATTGGATCTTTCAGACTCTTTTTCTCTTGCCTCAGACAATACCTTGTCTGGTATTTTTTGTTCATTTCTTATGTTGATGTCTGTCATAATTTGCATTCCACATCTGGGAATCAGCAACAACAGCAAAAGTAATGAACAGTGGTAGCCACCAATTACGTGGCTCTGGGTTTCCATGTGAAATGATTTTTTCCCTTCCTTATCTTCACTCAGTCATCTTAACAAGACTCAACATTGATAAGTCTTCCCGAAAAATGATTCTCCTTGGATATCATTGTAATATCATTGCTGGGTGCCTTTATCAGATTAATAGCCCTAACTTATTCATCAATATAGTAGCAGCTAAATAGATAACTAGAAATCTGTTCTTTTCCACTCTGAATTAAAAAGGTAATATTTCAATAGTTTGCTATGCTTGTAACATTGGACATTTCACAAAAACGAAGAAGGAATGCAGGACTGAAAAAAGGGTCCTGGTGCTTACATGTATGACAGATGTCAGAGTATAACCTCCATAACCAAATGTCTTTAACTTTACGTTCAGTTTTAAATGGGAAGGACTGCACCAGAGGAGCCACAGAGAAGCAGGGCTACCACTGCTTCCTTTGTTCTGCCAATGCTGAATAGATCAGCCAGCACTACCATGTGGCAGAAGAAGGAAAGAAGTTGTTTCAAGAAAATAAACTGAGATTTCTTCCTTTGTAAATTAACTGATAACTGATAATTTGCCAAACATTAACAAATCTCTCTACTGCACTTCACTCAGGACAGGTGATAAGGTACTGTCACTGGTAAACATTTTCATACTTTCACAGTGTACCTGAAGTATGGTGAAGTGCATGCTCAAGTTTTAACCAGTATATCTTCCTGAAGTATGGAAACTAATTTCCTATTTTGCAATATGTTTGTGTAGATAAAATTACTCCTTAAGATATGTATTACCCTATATTTTTTTTTTATTTTTTTTTATTTTTTCAGCATTGTGCTTCATTTGCCATTGTCCTAACTGGTTGCTGAGCTTTGGTGTGCTATGTAAAGGTTTTCTGTGACCTGAATAATTTCATGCTTTCTGCAATCTTTATCTTACTTTTCATAAATCTCTCTCAACCACAATGCATCCTTTATAGATCTTTATTTTAAAATTAAAACAACTCAGATTTGCTGGAGAATTGAAATGACAGGTTTCAGTTTTACAATAATCAATGAATTCTAGCTCATGAATCTCAAAACTTAAGAAATCTTGCTAGTGACAATCTTGTGCTGGACTGTTACACTCTAAGGATGACTTCCAAAGACTAGGAAGTGGTTTTATTTACATAGAATCATAGAATGTCAAGTTGGTAGAGACTTCAAGAGACCATAGAAGACAAGGGAAAATATTTCATGCTACTTGTCTCCCATGAAGGCACACCAGATGTGGCTAGGCTGATAGCTTTGTAGGTGCACAGCAACAAGCATGGGATGGGGAGGAAAGTTAGACTAGTAAGACTGCAGAAATTGTGATGGAAGATGGATGTGCATCAGAAAAATGTCAGGAAAGTTAGTCAGAAATTATTTATCTAATGCATTAAGTATCTTAAAAACAAAACGATTTCATGTAATTGGATATATAATAAAAGTAAAACAACAAAAAATGTTTCTTCACTTACTATCAGACAAATACATTTAGCAGCCCAGCAGCATAGTGGAGATCCTTGTTAGGATTCCCAGTCCCACCAAGGAAGCCAGTGATGCATGAACCTCAGCTTCTCTTGGCAGAAACAATTCATCTGGTAACAATTCATCAAATGGTAGAGGCTATGATGTAGTTTCTCTGTCCTTGCTATGCCTATTTTGTAGATAAAGAACATAATTTTCCAGAGATATTAATCCAGCAATACCCACAGGCTTTCTGATATTATACTGGGGGACATGAGGAGGTGGGGGGAATGGTCAGGGAGGGAGGAAAAGATGTCAGTTCAGCATGATGAAGTCCTATATTGCTTAGTATTTGTAACTCTTAGAGAGGTAGGCTGTAGAGGATGACATCAGTTGTATGAGATTTTAAAACAAGTTTAGTAAGAACATGAATTTAGGTGTCTGAGCAATAATTCCAGATCTTAAGTCCTTCAGTCTTTCTGTGGTAAACTTTTAATAGACATCGTGTCTCTGCCTCATATTCCCATATAGACCAGATCAAATTTAACAAATGTATACAAAGAATGACAGACGACACTAGTTTCATGTGCAGCAAGTTAAATTCAATCACAGATCCTGAAGTAATAGAGATTATAAAAGTATGCAGATGTCTGAAGAATTAAAAAGATTAAATGAGTCTACACAGTTCCTTCATCTGTAAATGTTAGGAAGCTGCAACAGTGCTTAGATACATTGACTCCAGAGCCTAAAGGGATAATAAACCAAGTAAGCACAGTAGTCTAGCTGATCCAGTCATCCTGCAACCCCTCAAGCTGCTAGGCTCCCTCAAGAAAGACATTCAACAAATGTTACCAAACACTCCTCTCCCGACCCCTATGTACAATGCTGACCACATAGATCCTATGAACTTCCTTGAATTTCAGCTGTGGAAAAGAACTATAGTCAACCATCTTTTGAATAGGACTCTTTAAAAAGTTTAATAAAACCAAGTTGGTGATTCCCTGGGTAATACAACCGAAAATTTGAAAAACATTTCATTTAATATCTGTAGATGAAAGCAGTGGACTAGCAGTTCCCCAGAGAGGTTGCTATGGCCAGCAGCTGATGGTAGCTAACAGGACACTGCAGCTGGGGCCTTTGCTAGCTGAGCCTGTAACAACCCTTCTCTGTAGGGCAGTAGGATTAAGGTTAAGGCTAAGATAATGTAATTTGTGCATGCCTGGTCTGCTTGCTCTGCCTGACCAGAGCACTGATATCACTGTGACAGCTGCCTTCTCAACACTCTCCCTTTGCAGCAAATGGTGGACCTGTCTGTCAGCTGCATATGTAGTCTTAACAGTGATGTATTGGCAATTAAGGGGAGAAGATTCACATTTGTACTGTAGACAAATAAATAGTTAATGAAATACACAAGCATGAAATGTAAGGGTACAGGAGTCCTGGTGCAGTTCAGGGCAGTTTTAGTAGGATTTGTTTTCTCTTTTACAAGAGGAAAAAGGAACACTGAGTGTGAAATTACCATATTTATTTTAATACTTTGAGTAGGTTTGTAATGTTCACCACTTAGAATCTTGATTAATGCAGAAATTCTCTCTGATTAACAATAATCAATAACTAACCATTTATCAAAATACTAAAACATGGATGAAAAACACAAAATCGAAGCACTAACTTTTGAAAACCTCAGTGATGTGTTCTATAGCTGTAATAAAATTCTGAAACATTACTTACGTTATTCAAACTTACTTGAGGGTCAGGCTGGTGGCTTGCTACCATGTGACACATAAGGGCTTAAAAAACCCCCAAACAACTCATTTCTTTTAAAAGAGGGACAAAGTTATGTAACAGCTGTAATAACAACTCTGGAGAAATGGTACCTCAATCACACATAAACTCATTAAGAATTATTTTTTTCTGTTTAATTTTCTTTTTAAATTTATTTTTAATTTTTGTTATTTCCAGTAGTATTTTGCTTTCATATGGAGCCGGAGATTGGTTTGTGAAAAGTGGTATGTGTGCTGAGACCCAAGGAAGATACAGACATTGCTATTTGTGTGTATCAAATAAACAGATATAGAGATTAAAAAAAAAAAAAAAAAAGAAAGAAAAGAAAAGAAAAAGAAACTCTGATGGAAAACAGGTAAAGAAGAGCTACTTTTCATGAGGAGATAGTTCCTTCTTGGTGATAACATCCATTGATAGTGTTTTAGGTCATTCCTCAGACACCATTCATAATCTAAGTGAATTCAGCAAACCTGAGGATTTTCATTCAGATTTACTTGAGTCAGTTTGTGGCTCTAAATCCATTTGTGCAACTCCTGGGTTCTGTTCTTGATTTTAATCACACTATCCCTTTCTCTGCTGTTTACTGCTTTCTTTCTCTACCAACTTCCTTTTTGGAAAGACCAGGGAGAACATAACTCATTTTTCTTTTCTTTACTGTACTCTGGATTACCGTCTACAAAAAAGTGAGAGAAAGAAGAAATCTGGTTTTAAGAGGGATTCCCTTTCCTCAGGTATTTCTGCAACTTTCCTCAGGCACTGTTACCATCAGAGGGAAAGTGTGTTATGCCATGGTGTC
The DNA here is from genome assembly GCA_024605025.1 of Megaceryle maxima. Lineage (NCBI taxonomy): Eukaryota > Metazoa > Chordata > Aves > Coraciiformes > Cerylidae > Megaceryle > Megaceryle maxima. The sequence goes on along the minus strand of JANHGN010020450.1, from coordinate 16,991 downwards.
AGTGGCAGCAGTAGTAGTTATCTGTGTTATTACCACTGCGCTGCTGCTCCACCTCCCAGTCATGCTCTGCAGGAGACATGCTGCTTGTCCTGACACTTTTTCTCATGGGAAAGAAACAGGAAGAGCTTCTGCCTCTTAGCGTAGACCAATAGAGAAAAAAGGATCAGCTTTGGCAACACTAATAGGTGCTTTTTAGCTTGATGTTCATTATGAAATTTCAAGAACTAGGAGTATAAGAGTCTTGCTTAATACCTCCCTGGACTGTGATACACATCCTTTCCATTACATTTGAATGGAAGTACTATTTCTTTTTCTCTGAGGATAACTATACCTAATACTCAATGACTACCTGTGAAGACACACAATTAATGGCATTCAACTGGTTTATATTAAAACCGGAGCAACAATAATATTCAATAGAATATTTACATAACATCTTTGTACCTTTTAGCATTTCTTGCTAGCAGTGTACTGTAGTCCTCATGAAGTATACATATTATGTCCAGACAAGTGAGTCAGGTTGTAGACCCAAAGGAATTTGAGGGAAAATGTAGCAAGTTTTTTTCGCATCAGTCAAGCTTATTTCTTCTTAAATGTATTTTCTAGTATTTCCCAAGGAGCTTGCATGATCACTCACTTAAGTTTGTAAAGGCCTTGAAGAATTTTCACAGTTGTAATTCTTTTCTCCTCCTTCCCTAAATTTTTATTCTGTCATTTTTAAATTCTATAGTTTCTAAGTATAATATTGCAGAGACAAAATGTCATTCACATTAAGCACTCAAATTTCTCATATTAAGGTTTTGTGGTTTGTAAATATGCTCTCTGGTATGTGGCTTTTGATATCTACTGAATTCCTTCAGTTCAGTACAGTACTCCTTAATATTAGCTCTCCTTGATGTACATTCTGCCGCTTTCATGGCTTGTCCAGCTCTGATTTTTTTTTTTAAGACAGAAAAGAAAAGGAAAAAAGAGAATTTGACATTTAAGGACTGTGCAATCTTGTTTGGTAGTGCAAAATATGATGTTGGCTGCTGAGGGGCATCTCTACCCATTTATTTAATTATTTTCCTTGACATTTATGTCATTATTAGGCAAATTTGTTTGTGGTGCTTAAACTTTAAGTATGACATGAAGTTTCAGCAGATTGAAGCAGTGGCCAAAAGCAACTGCAAAAACTAACATTTAAACTTAGTAATGAATTTTTTCCCTTTCCTTTCCTTTCCTTTCCTTTCCTTTCCTTTCCTTTCCTTTCCTTTCCTTTCCTTCCCTTTCCTTTCTTTCCTTTTTAGCATGCCTGGCTCCATGACAGACTTGTGCTGAACAGCCTCATACTGACCAGTCCCACACTGCTGGTGATACTCTCACAGGATGTGGGACTTTACTTTTCTCCAGATGGTGGAGAAAGATTTTAAAATTTTCACTGTGTTTCATCTTCTTTGATACAAAATGGGTAACCCCTGGAAAGACCCTTGAAAAAAAGACATGACTTGATCAGAAAAATGAGCAGAAATTAATTGTTGTATGTATAGTACAGGCTGTTTGGAAGCTTCAGCCAAGTTTAGGATGTCATTGTGGGTACACCTCCTGTCTATGCCCTGAAAGACATCACTTGAAATTAAATGTGATAGCAAAAGACACACAGTACAGTTTTTTTGCAGAGGGGGATATAAGGCCAGAAACATTACAAAACCATCCTCTTTCTGCTCTCCTGTTGAACTCACTGTTTCGGAGACTTTCAGACTCCACCCAACCTCTACATCACAGTAATTTGACTCATGTGAATTTCTCACATCAGTGTTGCCTTCCATGCAAATATTTGTTTAAGAAGCTATACTACATTATTTACAAAACATGACCATGAGAGAGTGTTTTGGGAAGATGGTAAGAGAATACTTTTCATATGTCCTCATTTTATTTTATCTGTTTACAGACTTTCTGTTCCATTCCTGTTTTATAGGATTTCCACAGACTTCTAGAAGTTCTGATTTAGCTCAACAAAAGTGTCAATTGTTCTGTCCCTCCTTTTGCTGTTCATTGTTGTACTTTGAAAATTGGAAAAGGAAAGTGAAAAATGTTGTGTTCTTTTCTGTTACCATGGCAAGGACCCTTACCCATATAAGGCATTGACTGGTAAAGAACAAAGTATTGTCAAAAGCACTGAATATACCAACAAAGCTCAAGAAAAAAAAAACAACTTATTTCTTCTGAAAATTTAAAGTTTTATTACTCTTAGCTGATATTCCTGATATTAGAAGATAAAATTAAAATTAGTTAGGTTTTTTTCTCAATTGTATGCCTTAATAATCAGGAAAAAAAATAACAGTGAGAAAGAGATGACTAAGTTGTCATTCTTTACATATGAGTCATTTTGAGAAATGCCTTACTTCGACCCATTGTTCTTGCATCACTTTAGCCCTCTCTATCCCCATATCTATTCATAAGGAGAGAGAAAGATAGGATGGCAGGCCTTCAGTTAAAGTGAGATTTGTTGTTAGGACTCTTAACTTTACTCATGAAGATCACCAGTAAGACTGCAATAAATTGATGATGGAGAGAGAAAAAGGAGGATATTAATCAGATTGCTTGCAACTATATGTTCAGTGTCACTCATGCCATCAATGCTAGTGAGAACTACTCACATATCTTTGAAAAGTGAGATCCTCACACTTTAGAAGATACATATATCAGTAGACATTGATAGAAAGTTCTAAAATACCATTCTTTATTGAGAATGATGACGACAGCATCCTGGACTAATCAGCCTGTGAGAACACCCCCAAATAGGTGCCAGAGTTATGGAGACATGGTCTGTAATAAAGGTCACCTACAGGTCTTGGCTTTTTAGCTCAAATGTTAACATCTTCTGCAGTTAAGTCTTGAGGAACCTGATTTAGTACATGGGTTGGCTAGGACAGCAGCTGCCATGAAAAAAGTAAAGCCCTTCTGAGGCTGTTGCAGATACACATCTTTATAGACTAGGTGCAAATGCTCATATATCAAATATCTAGCAGTGGTATAGTCTAGATCAGCAATAAACAGCCCAGATAATAATCTACAATCTTTCAAATAACCATAAGATAATGGTGTTGAGGGTAGAGGGGATGGAGAATTTATCTTTTGCTTTTTACTGTATAAGGGGGTGGTCAGTGGAAGATTTAGATATGGATTTTCTCTAAACGAACAAAAATGGATTTGGACATTTAAAAAGATTTTTGCTGGTGTTAATGAAGGATTTTTTTCTTTACATTATATGTGTCATATTGTACTTATGACAATCTGGTACTGCCATCTCATACAGTCTGGCTCAGAAACTGCAAAACTTATGAATACATGGGCATAAAGGATATCTGAATGTGATTATACAAAAATAGGCATTAACTGCACTATGAAACACAGTACTGCAGCTGACCCTGAGCAGCAGACATTTGGGTATGCACAAGGTGCTTTGTTTACAGCAAGAACTGAATTATTCCTATAGAAGCCCAGAGCTATGTACTTCACTTCTACCTGACTAGAGGGAGGGTAGGAATATGAACAGCAGCAGCAGGAAATTAAACAAGGTAAATGAAATGTGGGAAAGCAGTAATGAAAAGTGTTTATTAAACACGTGCTGTCACCATATAATCCTTGAAAAAACTGCCCCTGATTTATCATTTCATAGAGATCTTGCAGACGAGTAATTACTGGAAGTTCTTATTTAATGAAGGTGAGAGCACATGGGAAAAATCCTGCTAATGCTATTCCCACTGCCCCTCTCCTAGTGGAAATGTGTGGCTGTGAATTCAGATATAAGTCTCAGAGAGATAGGTAAAAAGAACAGTTGAAAACAGATGGCAGCAGTTACAACTGGCATATTCCCAGTTGGTGGCTTTAGCATTTAGAAATGAGCATCTGTTCTTCCCTATTGAAAAGTGGTTTTAAATCAGAGGTGTTAAATATACGTGTTACTGTTTTATTAATTTTTGCTGTTTACTGACTTTAATGACTTATACTGAATGAAAAGTACAATGTTTACCTGTGTGGCAAGGGAATCAAAACAGAAATACAGGTCTTTCATGCAGAAATAGAGGTTATAAAGTATAGGGTGGAGGGGAAAAGGAAACTGTGTATTAGCCTAATGTCAGAAAAGATAAGTTATTGAAAGCTGAAGCCGTAGAAACATGAAGGTCTAACCTCTGTAACAGGTTTCTGATTCTCTTTTTCAGTATCATCTTCCTTTTTTAATAGCTATTAATAAATTCTTGGTATTAAAGAAAAGAATAATATAATTAATAATCTCACTACTGCATCATCTAAAAGCACTGAAAATTGCAGTTCTTGCTTCAGAGAGGATCAATATCAGTTTGAGGTGGATTCTTTGATAAACAGTGGTCTTTTAAATAGGATGGGGGTAGGTATCATTATAACTGAAAAAAAAAAAACCAGCAAACAAAACCAACAACCCATTTCAGGATGAGCATAGTTCATATTATCTATTGTTTCCAGTGTCAGATAAAATCTTTGTGAAATGAAAATGCATTCATAAACTACATTTGTAAGACAACTCTATGAATATATTTATCCTTTTTTAGACAGAAATGGCTATGACAGGTGACAACCTTAATTTGTTGTGACTGTGCATAAAATCATGGCAATTAGGCTTTTAAGCCTGAGTCCTTGCTATTGAGTCTGGTTGAGAGCAAGAGTCCATCTGGTTGGATCTGGCCCTGGGATTAATTCTTCAGGGCACAATTCTTTGCATATCTTTTTGGAACATTAATGCCTATTATAGGCACAATGGAAAAGGCTTTCCTGCTACAAAGTATTGAGAATGTGCTTGCAGATCACAACAGAAGTAGATGGAATTATTTTTCTGATGCAAGACTCTTCAAAATGAAAGATCACTAGAAAAAGTAATAGAGACCTGACCATCTGCCTGAAGGATTCTCTCCTCTAAGATATGTCAGGGTTTCGTTGCATTATGTGTTCACTCAACATATATATTGAGGAGAGGGAGAAAATTAGTTCTTTTAAACTGTGATAAGTTGAAGGTGTTATTCCTGTCTCTATTCCTTTGAGCATTAATATGGTTTTGTTTGACTTTTCCAGTCTCTGGACCACTTAAACCTGTTTCAAGTGTAAGCCAGACAATTAAAACCAAATCCTGATAGAATAAAAATTATGCTAGTTGATGGAATGGAATTGGAAGATGTGACAGACTTGATGGTCACTATTTGGATTTAAACGTTTCTGTCCCCTTTGTTCACTTTCAGGCCCAAGGATCTTTAACAGCCAAGAGCAAGGTAACATAAAAGGTACAATTTTCTCTATCCTGATTAAACAACTATACAAGTCAGATGTCATCCTTGGGAGAGTAAGGAAAATCGCTTATTCCTAGAGATGGGACTATTGGAATGGGATTATTGGAATAAGATATTTAGGTAACCCTAGCACATCTCGCATTGCAGACTTTCAAATGCCTTGTGATGGAAAATTATATGTGAAATGTTGAAGAACAAGTTTTGACTCAAGAGATATTTCATTCATATTTACTTTGTAAACCAGTGTGTTTGGCTAATCCACGAGCAGCATATCTGTTGCTCAGGTTCCCAGGAATCAGCTAATGGCCACATACTATAACTGGAAATGCAAGGAAATATAAATAAGCATGTCTCAATTTTTCATTAGGAATTGGTGTTGAAGATTCTACCTTACTATCTAGTTTCCGTATTTGCAAGTTGATAATCTTAGGATGATGCAGTTCATTGCTTGCCTAGTCCTGTAATTTTATTGTTTCCCTTACAAATTAACTGAGCCCTTGGGTTTTGCATGGTAATAACAGTTTCAGAAAGAACTATTTTTATTCTTTTAATTGAAAGAAGCTCACTGTACTTTTTGAAAGGCATACATTTTTGCTGTAGCTTTCTCCTTTTTTCTTTCTATGAAAGACATCCTTATGGAAATGTGTAAATGCTGTGAAAGTATTTAATGAAGAGTACTGAGAAGTACTCTGCTCATGTAAATACAATTGCAGTGAGTTACTTTAGTGGACAGGTCATTATCATTCATGTCAGTAATAGGTACTGACACAAGCCATCTATCAGCTTTACAATGTGATTTTTTGGTTTAACAACTGTCATATTCTACCTCAGAATTTATACAAAAGTAAGGTGCCCTGCACTTGTATGATCAAGCACTCAGAGGAACAAATCTATCCCAAAACACTTGTATATGCTTATGTTGAACTTCATGCATGTGAATGTGTTTGTGAATGTGGTTGTAAAGACCGATGTTGAAGTTGCTGCCTTGTGGCATTTGGCATTTAAATGAATAGGCAAAGCAGATATACAGGGTATAATCCTCTCTTTTAGTCTCAAAATTCTGTTATTTTGTGATGCACTTAGTGGATTGAACATAAAAATGCTGCAGAGAAGCAGACAATCAGTAACAATCATTTATGAATATGTATTTGTGTTGGTTTATGCCATATATTCCATGGAAATCTGCCTTTAATTTTTGTTCCAAACCCCTAGCTTTGCTAACCTGTATTCTTTTTGACAAACACTTCTGTTGATTCAGAAGAATGTAAACTATTTCTTTGGTCTGCATTGTCACAACATCATTGCATTTATCTTTGAACTGGGCTTTTATTATTCTTATAAAAACTGTGAACCTTTAATGTATCATTAATATAATATACAGTTTTATGCTGTTCTTAATTAATAAATAGAGCTGAATTAGCTGGTTGAAACCAAGTTTATTCTTTTTGTTAATAGAAAGATTTTGTGATTAGTTCAAGTTAAATGAAGGTGCCCTTTTTAAAAAAACAAATGTTTACCAAGAAGCTTCTATAATTTATTTAATTTTGCTAGAAAATGAATTAAAATTAAACTAATTCCATCTTTTTAGTGTTGGCAAGATTCAAGGTGTATCACTGGTTTGAGTTGTCCAACTACCTCAACTGAAATTTTAAGAAATCAAGTCTTCAGTGGAAGTCATGTGCCTTGCATATGCCTGTATCCTTCACATTTTATGTACATTATATCACAGTCCGTAAGCAAATTAGCATTACAGAGTAAGGCTGACTTGCATATATACCTATGAAGACTATAAGCAAACACCACTGTCAGCAGAAATGTCCTGGACCTTTAGACTGTTACCTGGATTTCCATCTGATGGTAATATAGATAACTTTATATGTGTATTAAGCATGACAATGGACCAAGGCCATGCTGTAAGGTTGTGTTACTTATTCATTTTGCAGTCAGAGAGTTGTGGTATTTGACCAAAATCAGGTTATGAAGATCTTAACTCTTATGCAGAGCCCAAACTATCAGCATAATGGGAAGAAATAGTTGCTTATGTCTAGATCCAGCATTTTGTCTATCATAGTGATATAATATGTATTATAATGGTTTCCAGCTTTATATTTTCTTTCATATCACATTCTATGGGCTATGACAGCCCCATTTCTCCACAAATTACAACCGACATTGGAGAGTAAGCAAGGCATGAAAAGAAGACGTAAAATTTACTATCACTAACTGATCATTAATGCCTATAAATGATAACAGAAACATTTCAAAAACAGAACTAAGTAGCTATGCTGTATATTTGACTGACTTTCTAAAATACTGATATAAATAATTGGTCAAGTTCCTGCTTGTTTCTGCAGGAAGAAGTGCATATGAGAGCATGTATGTTTCAGTGTATATATGAGCATGTGCATAGAACTAAACAAACAATGTGAAATAAGCTATTGTATAGAGTGAAGTCAGTTTTGTGTGTTCATAAATTGTACACATTTCTAACTGTCTGTTGATATGGAAAATTCAAAATGCTACTTAACAGTAATTACTGACTTTGTCATTGTGCTTCAACCATATATATTTCAACAATAGAAGGGTTAAATTGTTAAAATCTAGTTTTGATATGAAAGTTTATGCAAAGTACATTTAATTTCTGTGGATATCCAAAGAAGTTGTTCTCCTATTTGCATATGCTGTGCATTTGTACTGGCAGAGTCCATTTTGGAATAGTCTGCAGCAAAAGGGAAAACAATAACTGTCAGTACAGACTGCTGTTGTGGCAATCTTATCCTTGAGACTGTTTCAGATGGGTAACTGTGATTCCCTCTGTTTTCTTTTCCCACATGTGCAAATTTGGTCACTGGAATCCCTGGACAGTACAACCCAATTAGAATTCTAAATAGAATTAGGAAGCATCTGCTTCCTTTTCATCACAGACTTTCAAATGGAATAAATACTCCAAGAGTTATACACATGTCTGTAGCTGCAAATGGTATTGAATCACTTCTGCGACTGACATAGTGACAAAGGTGTCCAAAGCAACTATAGAAGCCTCCTTCTTGGTAAGGGTTTTTGTCTCACATGCTTATATCCTCCTAGAAGCAGTGTGAAGCAAGGTTAAAGCTAGCCCTACTTGAAATTAGTGACTGATTTCTCCACTTTAAGATGAGGATATTTACTGAGTTTTTGTAAAAGGTTACAGAAGAAAACGTGAAATAGTAAGCAAGATTTGACACTCCAACACCAAGTAAAATTTGTCCCTGCTGTAGAAGCTTTGAATGGTTGCTCTATTTTAGGATTTACTAATTCAATCATGTTAGGCTGAGAGATCTCACTTTGTCCTGATAAGCCTAATTGTTTGCATCATAATTGGAGTGTGATGACACTAACAGGGGTGGACCCATTATGCACTTCACATGAACTGACCTTCCTGAGGGGGAGCTCATCTGTTCACTGCAATAAAGCTCAGTCTATATTATGAAGAACACTGATATGTACATTTTTCTTATGCTTATCTTGGTTCTATGTCAATTACTCTCATGAAAGTACCCAAAGTGGAGAGTACCAAAGATGGGCAGGTGAGTATCTGAAACAGATTTTCTGAAATCAGTCTTTCTCTTCAGTCACAAACAAAACAGTCTTTTGATACTTTCTCAGAGTAGGGGTATATCTGTGGGGTTTTTTGTTTGTTTGTTTGTTTTTTTTGTTTGTTTTGGGTTTTTGTTGTTTTGTTTTGGTTTGTTTTGTTTTTTTTTTTTTGTTTTTATTTTTATTTTTGTTTTTGTTTTTGTTTTGTTTTGTTTTGTTTTCTATAAATGCCCAGTTGCACTGGTAATTTAGATTCCTGGATTTTCATGTAACCTTTATCATGAGAGACCTAGTCTTCCTTTGTTAATATTTAGACCCATTTGATGTAATTTCATTAATACCTTTTTTTTTTAATAGCCTTATAGTGATAGTGATGTATCTGTCTCTGGAGACATTGTGGTAGATCTTCTAAGATGTAAGTTATCCTCTAGATATATATGCTTTTGCTTATCTGAACATCAAGTCTGTTTTTTTGTATCAGGATAATCACTTAGCTCTTCTAATTCCACCATGCCTCAAAGAAAACTGTCCTTGGTGGGATTTTGTGGTTACAAATCCATGTTAAGAAACAGAGGAAAAAGGAATTACAGAGAAACAAGCGGTTTGAAACCTGCAAAGAGTTTTAACTGGGAGGCAGAACAAAAATTATTTCTTCACCAGTGTAATCAAAATTCAGTCTGATAAAGGTAAAACATACAGTGCTTGAGTCTGTTTGCATTTTTTATTTATTTAGCTGATTTATTTCCAAGGAAAAATTTATAGAATCTAAGATGGAATTTTCCATTATTCATTGTCTGGGCTTAATACAAACTTTTAATAGAGCTTATGTATTAAATATAGATGAAAGGCACTTCATGTAATAAAGTTGATTCAGAGATTACATTATTTCATAGCTGCAAAAAAGGATCCATTAATGAGATGTTGGTATTAACCTGTGTGTTACTTGCTACATGTTCAGATTTATATATCATCTGAAATTGGTTGGAGTAATTCTAGACATAAGGTTTTGCTCTTTTAAAGGTCTTTATGGTATGTAGTATCATTATGCTGTGCAATGAATTCTGCAGCATGAATTTTTCTTCATCCAGTACTCTTCATAAAGGGCAGTGCTTGTGGCTGTGCTTTAAGTGGTGTCCTTTCCTACTCCCTTTTGCTCTCAGATGGCAATAATTTGTGCCTTCCTTTCCATGGTTACAGATTGTCTTCTCTCTGTTTGTAGTAGGCAGGCTCTCTGAAGAGGATCCACCAAAGTCAATCTCCACTTTTCTGTTTGTGGAAGGGAATAAATGATCTTGTATGTCTTTGATCTTCTTGTCTGGCACCTATCACACAATGAAAAAAGACAGATGTCAGGCCAGACTTATCCTCTGCTGTCAGGTCATGAGGAGGCTAGTTTCCACAATTAGTAAAGGCTGAACCTCTGTGCTAGATGCAGGGATGGGTTGTGAAGGGCTGCTTTATGATCTGACTGCTATGCCATGCTGCTGCTGGGGTTGGGAGACATCTCTGCTGCCATCAACTTTCACTGCAACAACAGAGAGAACTTCTCTCAGAAGGAACCACTTATGACTAGACCTCTTAGAGCTTCTGACTGAAAGCTACACAGAAAGAGTAAGTTTTGTCTTTGGGATATGGGCACTTCCTTGGCAACCACAAAACAGGTCTGAATTGAGTAACAGAGATGCAACAAGACTGGGAAAGAAAGTATGAAGGAAAGCAGAAAATCTCTGAGGGAGTGGACTTTGAGAATAACATGATACTAGTCACAAGGGTGTAACAGATCTGTGAGCAACTCTGGACAAATCTAGCAGTGAACAAGCAAGAGAGTCTCTGGCTCACTGAGCCCTATCCCTCCTACCTAGAAACCTTCACACGCTGCAAGTTCACCCTCATTTATGAGACTATATTTATATGACTTTCTCAGTTTGACAACTTTAAGGAAGGAAGGAAGTAATTCCTATCCTTTGGTGCTAAAATCAGAATTTTGCATTTAAATGAAGAGTGTCTTGATGGCTGGAACATAGATACTGGCGCTTGTTGCAGACTGTCCATCTGCACCTACAGAGATTCAAGTCCTCTAGGACACTACTGAACATGTTGTATAAATCATCTCTCCAACAGAATAAGGGAGAGGGAGATTTTATTGTCCTTGTTAACAAATTATTTAGAAATGTGTCCAAAATAGGTAAAAAAAAAAAAATAAAAAAAGAAAAAAGAAAAAAGAAAAAAGGGACTGAGTCCCTTGTGTTTTACAATCTACCAATCTGCTTGTCTGTTTGGTTTTCTTTATTTTCTTTCAGGCATATGACTAACCTCATCTCTTTGTGTTCAGCAGCTGAACAAAATGCACAGTGCTATATTCAGAGGCACCCACTCATTCCTTGAAGCTTTTTTGACAAAGCTGTCCCTCCACATGTCCATGTTGGCCTCTGACCCTACGTGTTTACATCAAGTAAACAAGCCAGATGGCAGAGAAAAGTGGTAGGGCAAAGAACAGCCCTCTGGGAGCCAGGAGTCATAAAATCCTTCTTCACAAAGCAAACTTAAAAGCAACCATTTCAACAAATGCCTTAGAGCAAGTTCACAGCTACAGTGAAAGGGAGACAGAGAAAAAAAAACCTAAAAATTTCCCAACACAATTATCTCTTTACATATTTTGTTTTCTGTACCACCAGCTACATTAGTAGTAAAAACAAATAAAAATATGAGCGATCATTAGAAAAGACAGACAGATGGACTGAGTTTTTAGGCAGAGAGGTGGAGGCGGGCTTGCATTTGGAAATGAACATTCAGATTCATAGCTTGAATATTGCAATGACCCCTGCAATATTTCCTGCTTCTCTCTTCCTACACAGAGGTGCTGTCAGAAGTCAAGGGGTGAAGCTGCTGCCATTGCTACTGAGTCTCTGTCTTTTGCAGAGGAAAATGTTCAGATCAGGTGACACTTCCCACATGGGGCCATTGCCTGCTCTCTGTAACTGTGATAGATGTTGCAGAAAAGAATAATGTAGAGTACAAGAGGACCAAAGTTCAAGGAGGTACCTCCAATTAGCTCATCTAACACGACAGTAGGAAGCAGATACATTTTAAGGTTTGTGTTGCAGGCCTAGCTAGCTGGGCTAGCACAAGATACTACTTCTACCAATAAGCAGAGCTTCCTTTACACCATTTGATCTCCATCCCTGCAGATTTGCTTTTGCTGTGGTTTGGCAGAGAAGGTAGAAATGTGTTCATTTTGTTAAGCTTTTAAACTTTATGTTAAAGGGGATGCCAGTTAATTTCCTCAACCCACCTCTTGTTTTCAGCCTTAGGAGAAAATATCCTGAATTTATGCCCGTTGGGATGATCAGTGCTGGTTTCAGGCTGGAACATGGCAGCATTTCCTCCAGGTCCAGGTGATGATTTAATTGCCTAGATAAAAAATCAAGTGCCTTGAAAGAGTCCCTTTGTGCCATACTTCTTTTCTGAAATGTTATGAACAGCCTGACTCATGCACAAAAGCCAACACACCTCATGGTTTAAATGCATCCTTTATAACTAATTCTCTGAACATTTTTTTTCCTTGTCAGCCCCAGAGTACTTGACTTTGAGAGGTAAGTAGCCATTGATTTTCCTTCTGCTTTGCAGAGCATACGGAATAAAATTGCCTTCCCAAGGCCAAACCACAAGCCTTACAGCACCTCAGCTGCTCTCCTCCCAAATGCCTTTACAGTGTCCTGAAATGCCCTGGGGATGACAGGGATACAGACTGTTGCCCACATAGCTGGCCACATACTGCTCCCTCTGGTTCATTTACAGTTCATCCTGGACCCTCCTGTTGCCATCTTTTTTCCTGACTGATGTCTTGTTCTGTAATTTTAAACTGTCTCACTTTTGCCAGCAATCTTTGTTTCAAAGAGGTAGCTATGATTGTGACAAGACTGGGGACCTTGTCCTGAAGCTGATCTATCTACCTGATTGTAGTTCAGCTGTTTTCTGTGAAACAATGTCATTAGGACCTCCTGAGGAGCTAAGCCCACAAACAGTACTTTAAAAAATTTCTCCTGCAAGATCCATAAAATAAGCAAAATAGTGCTATCAGTAAAGTCTTTATACTTCCCAATAAGCATTAAGCATACTCCATACTTCAGAAGGAAAATAATTAATTTTTAAATACAAATTCACTATTCTTCTTACAATTGATTCAGCTGCTGATATATCTTAATATTGGGAACTGAAAACTATTAATTACAATAGAAGCTAGGCAGCGAGATACCGTCATGCTCCTTTAACTGAAAGATGTTCTCCCATCCTTTAAATGTTATATAACCATATTAGATTTTTTTAAGCAAAATCTAGAAATAGTAATGGTTAATAATAGTCTTACCTTAGATTAAGAAATTATCACTGGTCATTGAAATTCATTATTATGCATAACTATATCATTTTGGTTTTGTACTGGACATGACTGTGCAAAATATGTGTAATTATTTATTGTGATGTGTTTAAATATAACACAAATAACAAATAAAACAGGACAGCCACTTAGCAGAATGCACTCTAAAAGGTCCCTTGAGCATGCTGAAGCACAGAGGCAAAGAGGCATGCACAAATATTAACCTCCTTGTACCATCTTCTGCTGGAAGGTCTTCTAATATGGTAGGCATGGGGGATATAAATGAAACAATAGGACAAAACCTATGACAAGAGAACTTGGAGTCAGCAAGTAATTGCAAATCTCTTTAGATGACATGACAATGATGTCTGTAAGGAGCCAAGATGACAGGGGATGTGTTGTCTGTTCCTTGGTTTAGCTCTGTTAAAAAAACCATGGAGGTGCATTTGAAATGGTGGCTTTATCTCTTCCCCATTTTCAGTACATTTTTGTCTTTCATAAGCCCCCAAACTGCAGTTAGCCTCTTTCCTTAATTGATTGTCTAATGAAGCCTTCCTGCTTCTGAGCTATGAGGATGCACTTGAGATACATGTTCAAGTTTTCCTCACAGTCGGGAAGGTTAAAAGCTCGCCTTTTTGAAAATGAAAGCAGAGATTCTCATATAATTACACAATGGCATGGGCTGGATATTAAAAAAAAGCATCAGTTATCAGGGGACTTGAAACAGAAATGCAGCATTACCAATACTCTGGAACCTGAAACCTGGTCTGAAAACTAGAGCAGCTAACAGTATGCCCTTCTGGCATTAGTGGAGCACTGCAAGAGGAGCATTAGGGCCTTGTCATAGCCCGAGCTCCACGGTGAGGGTCAGGATTCATTAGCTCTTCAGTATAAGTCTACAGTGCCCCTTCTGGAGACAGAAACTCATGTAAGTTACTGCAGCCATGCAAGGCTGACCCACCCTCACTGTGGCATCTCACTTCAGAGAAACTGATCATCTGACAGCAAAACTGGAATATTTATATTAAGGCAAAGATCTTTCAAGGCAAGTATTTTGCTGTGAAGAATTCTAGTTTATGTCCTGTTGCCAATTTGCATCTACTCCTTCTCAATTTGCATTTGCAATCTGCATACTTCTTTTTAGTGATGGACTTTTTCTCTTATTGTAAAAAAGGTGCACCATTATGCAACTTACTGTTATACTGGATATGAAACATCTCATTTAGCTTTGGCTGAACAGTGTCTCTGGTTACTTGGCCACCAGCCAAATACTATAATTAGGAATTTACTGCTCCGTTAGCTACAATAGGGCTAAGCATCAGTGTACAGAGCTCTCCAGCGCTGTATTTCCTCTTGAAATGTAAGCTGTTTATGCTGAGTCTCCTTTTCCCTTTAGTTTTTGCAAAGACATTGAGAAGGTCAACTGGATAGAGCTGGACAGTGGTTCTTGGCCATTTGGGATGGGTTCTTGAGTAATGTGTGTTAGGCTGAGATGAGGGAATTACTGAGGCTGTCTGCAAAGGAGTTGTCTCCAGGGGATCTCATGTGCTGTGGGAAGAACTCTATCTCTCCTTACACGTTTGCAGGACATCTGTGCTAGCAGACCAGTGTTGGCCTATGCACAGACATGTGCCTAACAGAAATAATGAGAAATCAGTTTCCCAGGGAACAAATTTGGAACCATTGAGATGAGCTTGTTCATCAGAATAAGAGCTCTGAGCTTTGCTCTGCAACAAGAGGCTGTGAAGTGTGGGAGTGGGGAGAGCTGAGCAGCACTGAGTGTATAGCGTGCATATGGGTGGCTGGGTTTGGGGGGAGGAGAAGAGAAGGTATCATGTTTGATTGATCGGGAGGACCAATAATATGACTGTGAGGATCAATAATTTTCCTCAAACATTACAAAAAAAATTAAAATTGCTATCCTGGCATTGATATTGTTACCCCTGGGCTAGAAACTATCATCCTCCTAGGAAGAGTGAATCTCATAAGAATATTTGAAGCCACATACAGTTAAAAGTAAAAATCATGATAAAAATAGAACCAACACAGGCATTTTACAATACTGTAGAAAGCAGTAATCAAGCTAAAATAAGGTGTTTGGAAGCTTGAATGTTTTACTTGTGGAAAAGGTGCCTCAAACACTTCCAATCCTTATACCTAAAATTACTGATTAAATTCTCAAAATTAATAATTGATATGCCATAATAGTTTTCTGTCTTAAAACATTTGTCTGAGATTGATACAAATGTCTGTGACTAGGGAATGGTCAATGTTTATAGTGCCCAGTGGTTATTGGCTAAATAGAAACTTCACTCCTGGGTGTCCCAGCACTCCTAAGCATAAAAATACCACAAATAAGACACTTTCCAACTGTACATTGAGCTATATTTGGATGAAGTCTATTTGCAGAAATTGCAGATTCAGCTGGCTGTGCATTTATGAAAAATGAATAGAAGCTTTACCACTCAACAGACATTGTAATGGCAAAAAGTAGCTTAGATACACAGCTGGTCAAATGATATCCACAAATAACCTATATGCATTTTTTTTTCTCCTGACAGCATCTGAATAAATTCTGTTTCTTAAAACTTACAAAGCAGTATTTTAAATAATTGTACCTCACGATCCTTGCAATAATCTGAATGCTGTAGTAAAGATCTTGAAGGACTGGAAGGTGCTGTCTGGTCTGCTCATATTGTTACCAGGGTTTTTTTTTTGTGTGCAATGTTCATTTAGCACAAAGTCAATGTCTTGGGCCTTTGACCTTCAAAGGCTGATATATGATGGATGAACACTTACAAGGTTGTGGAAATTCCCTGAAAATATTGGGTCAACACCTGTTATATATTTAGAAATTGCTGTCTTATTCCTGTGCTTTATATATAGCCATACCATAGAACTGACAAACACGTCTAAGGCCATTTTACTTCCTAGTTCCAATTAACCTCACTGAAACACAGGGATGGAAGAGTCAGGATCATAGCCCTGTCTCTGCACACTGCACAGCAATACTGGTTGCTGGCAGCAAGTATGAATTGCATAGTGCATTTGCCCTTAGTATACTGGTGCTGTATGAATGGAATTGGTAAATTTTCTTGGTAAATTTCTGGCATAGCGTCTTCAGAGGCAAATAGTGTGTCAGTATGGGTCTATATGGTACATTGCCTGTGGAGGCTGAAGAAAGAGAAGAGGAGGGAGCAATGTGCCTCAGTTTTGCTCCCCACCAGAAAGCAGATCAGGAGACTGTAAATTGCTAGGAAAGAAATAGAAGAAGAATGCACATCTTGGTGCTATTCCAGAGCTTGACTGCATTCTCTATTTTCTGCAATCTGTGCTTTATATTTTCCATCTGACATATTGTTGACCCTAAGACCTACACAAATCATGACATTTTTAGAAAAAGTCTGAAATATTTTTTACTTCTTCCTGACCCCCAGAGCTCTGGTGAAAGAGGGACTTACTACTTGTTTTAAGGGTTTTTTTCACAAACATGAAGGTCAGAGACCTAACAGTGAAATGAGATTCCTATTCATTTGCTTCCTAGAGTGTACAGATGATTTTTTAAGTCTGGTTGGATTTGTACAGTGTATGTTCACCTTTGGGTAGAAAGTGTTGAAAGAATGTACAGATTGTAATCATAGAAGCATAGAAGGGTAGGTATTAGAAGGGACCTCTGGAGATCATTAAGTCCAACCCCCCTGCCAGAGCAGGAACACCTAGGGCAGGCCACACAGGAACAG
>JANHGN010020449.1:0-24611 GCA_024605025.1 Megaceryle maxima | reverse complement strand
TACCCCGCCCCCCCCCCGTCCTGCCCCGCCGAAAGCAAAAGTTCACGCCGTGTCACGGCGCCGTCCCCGGACAAACCCGACGGGAGCGCTGCCGCGTCCGGCTCCCCCGGGGCTGCTGGCCGTGGCCATGGTTCAACACCCGTGTCGTGGGGGTGGCCGTCTGGCGTTGTAGAGGCACCGCCGCGTCCCCCGGGGCTGCCCGGCCTCCGGAGGGGTGGGGGCGGCTGGGTGCCCGTGCCAGCAGCCGCCCCAGCGCGATGGCGTTTGCCGTCGGGAGGCAAAGAAGGGGCAGAAGCGAACAGGGATGGGGAAAGAGCGGCGGCAGGACAAGGGTTGCAAAAATACCATGTGTTTAATGAGTAAGCTGCTGTATTTGTCTTGATGGCTCTGTTAAACTTGGGTTGCGGGAACATCTTTTTCCTGTTAAATAGCGCGACAGAGTTTCCCCCCCCGCCCCTGCAGCGCAGGCTCCGTGGCCGGAGCAGGCTGGTAGTAGTAACCTGTTTGCGGGAGGGGTTTGTGTTCAGCCCTGCGCAGGCTGGAGCCCAGCAGCCGGTGCTGCTCAGAGCCAGCTGCCGAAGCGCTGCCTCGCCCCCAGCTCCCGGGGGAACTCGCTCGCCGGGGCCCCGTGGTCCCCAGCCGCCCTCCCAGGCAGGTGGACCTGAGCCGAGTGTCTCTCCCCGTGGGGCTGCTGGCTGGTCCTCGGCTACCGTGACGGTGGCTGCGCAAGGCCCGTGGTAACCCCCCCAGCGCTGCACCCCCGAGGGTGTTGAACGCTTTATGCTCCTGGGAGCAAATCCTCTACCTCCGAGGGCTCTGGTGGGAAAGCGTCACCCACCCGTGTCCCTGCTTGGCGGCAGAGCCAGAGCGCGTTGTTTTATGGCACAGTTGCGTGAGAGCATTGTCAGGATAAGCTTTAGCCACCTGCCTAAAGGCAGAGCCTCCTCCACCCTGCGAGGGGTTAAGTTAAGGCAATAAATGTGCGAGGTGCACGAAAGCCAGCCCATCGTCCTGGTCTGTGCGTGCCTGGTCCAGTGGGGGCCAGCCAAACTCTTTGCTTTGCTTCCTACTATCTGTATTACTTGCCTTTAAAAAAAAAAAGTCAGTCAACAACTCAAATTCTGTATTTATCTATTTTTTTTTTAATTGTATAACTGGCAATGTTTGTTATGTCATATTTTTGTAAATTTATTTTATTTTACTTTTTTTCGAGTTAAGTAACATCCTGCTAAGGGAATGCAGATTAATCTTAAACTCATTTTTAGCTGAAGGCTTCTAAGGCTTTCAAAAGTAATTTGCTAGTTTCTGTCAATGTGTTTGACTAAAAAATTTAAAGGATAATTATCTGAAGACATCTTTCATGAAAACCCTTAATAGGAGTGAAATGATTGATCTCTGACAGCCTTTAAATAAGGTAACTTGTCACTTAAAAACGGTGCTGTTTTTTTTTTTTTTTTCCAGAGGTATCTCAATTTCCTTGAAAAAAGTAAGATAGATCAATTTCAGAATGAATAGAAGAGAACTGAAAACCAAACAAACCAAAATAAAATCAAAGCAAAGAACTCCCAAATTCAAGTGAGCAAATAAGAAACTCTGCTGGCTGTGGAACGTATTAGGTGCTTCCTATTTTACTGTGCCTCTTCCTGAGCTACTTCAACAAACAAGCCTTGCACTCCTCTTTGTGACAGAGCAAGGTCTTCCTATGCCCACATAGCTCCACTGTGACAGGGACAGCTGTTACTGGGATGGATTTTTGGCTGTGGTACCCGCTGGTAGGGTGCAGTAGGTACCCTACCACTGCTAGCGGTTAAATACACACCTACTCTCCTACCATAATTAAGTAGTTACTGTGTTCTTCATTGGACACATGTTGCCCTAATCCCTTTCCCTGGCTGCGTCACTGCCAGGCTGCTCACAAAGTTACACGCTTGCAGTTTTTTTTACCTCTTTAGCCAGTTAAGTGCAACGTTTCTCAAACACCTTTTCAGGTTTAGTTACTGGTCGCCACCGGGTGTCAATGCGGTAACTGACCTGGTTGAGGCACGCAGCCCGTTTGCCTCGTTTATCACTGTTTATCCACAGCTAAGCTTGAGTAAGATTATTTTTATTTCCCAGTTACCTAGCTGTTGCTTTGCTTGTGCTCTGTGGGCCAGGGACCTGCTGTAGGTGCGGGCTCGGGGCTGGGAGCGAAGCCTGAGTCAGCCACGGGCCCTGACCGAGGAGGATCATCGCTCCAGCGATGAGCACAGATTAGCAGCAGATTTTTCTGCTGACAGAGGGAGCACGGGTTTGCCTTAGAGCCTGGCACTGATTTAAGGCCGGGAGTACACTGCGCGCAGGTATTTCATAGTCTGAGAGAGGGGGGATTGATTTCTTTATTATCTAAATTTCCCTTAAATAAATGTTGGAGTTTGTGTATTTTTAAGTGTAATGGGGCACCTATCAGATGATAACCCAAAATCCATGAAATACACAAGGAAGTAAAAAGACTTCATCGTGGCCAGGCTGTGTTTCTCACCCAGAAGACACGGGCTGACTGCTCTAAGGCTTGTGAATGTGTGCTGCCCTGATTTAACGCCTGATGCTGAACTGCTTTTTCAGTTTCCCCTGAGTAAAGAAGTTAAATGGTGTCAACACAGGAGCTCAAAATAGCATCCAAGTTCTTCTGAATAAAAACATTGAAATAAGTGACTTTTTAACTAAGAATAGAAGCTAAAGGTAGAAGTATTATTACATAGAATTATTAACAGTAGCTGATTAAAGTAGGTAAAATTGTTCTTAATCTTACATACAAAGTAGTTTGTTCCAGACTTTCGTAGCACAAACTCTGCTTGATGAACAAAACCCCTGTTTGCTGTAGAGCAGCAAAGTCTGCATGACCCTCTGTGCAGTGGCTACCTTGGATAAAGCACTTGGGACGTGCTCTGCTGCACCTGCTGCATTGTTGAATGTGAACTAGTGCTGATAGTGACTGGATTTGCTCAGAGAAAGCTGAAGCAAGAACAAGATCTCTTTCAGAGATAACAAAGAAATTGTTGTGAAAATTGCATGAAAAAAATGAAACTTCTCTCCTAGTAGCAGTCAAGTGAAAGCAACGTCTTGCCCTTACCTCTGCTAAGGGGAGATACAGGGCTTAGGACAGTTTATAGTCCTCCAAGAACTTCACCAAAGCTGTAGATAACTCTTCCTTTACTCAAATCTGAGCTTTTTTGGCTAATGATCATATAGAAAATATACCTATGGTGTGCATATTTGATGATGTCTTTGCTTTATGGCAAGATTGCTGAGGTTTATCGTAAAGGAGCTATCTTCATTAAGCTTCTTTGAAAACCTGCTTTTGAAAATGGGTTCAAATCAAAACCTATAATTTTTCTTAAGCAGAAGACACAGAGATTTGGTGGCACTCATCTCGAGGTGGATGGCTTGTTTCCTTTTCACAGTGGGAGGCGTTAAGGTCACGTGGATATTTACACCTCCTCAACTTCTAGTCCTACGGAAACTTAGTCACCTAAATTTATTTGTTGCCATTGCTGAAGGAATAACAATAGATGCTATCTAGCTGCAGAAGGATGTCAACCTGAAAGTTGGAGGACAAAACAGGCATGGGATGGGTGCTTTGGGTGGCCTTACTGGTGGAATACTCTGTGGTCATGAATCTGTTCTGTAGTGTATTGGTCTTCCCGCAAAATAAATCCTGGGTTGTGTTGTATTTGATTTGAAAGTCACATGTAGTACAAAGTGTTTGAAAGGCATTGAGAAATGAAGAATAATCTTCACAGAAGTTGTCCAAAGTTCCTGATACTAGATCAGTGAACAGTTTAAATTGTGGAAATGTATACGATTTATTTAAAGTGAAATGTCTGCATCTTTGTGAGGATTTTGTTTTTATCAGAAATTTATTTTTCTATATGGAAATATCACAACTGAAGAGTGACTTGAAGAATGCTAGTTACATACCTTTAGGCATTTACCTTTGTTCCTTTAGATGCTTCCCTAGGACCCCCTAGCATCGTGCATTGTATAGACGCACAGTGCACACGTGTGTATCCATATATAAGTATTTATGTTTAGTTTATTCTGGTTTTGGATTCTGTCAAGTTAAATGCAGTTACAGTCATACATTTGTACACGTGGCACTAGTCATAGCCTCAACAGCTAGAAGCTGCAGTTGATCTGCTCTACTGTGATGCTTGATCTCAGCTGGGGCATGTTCGGAGAAATGGCCAGACCAGTTCCAGCCTCTGCCCACCCTGTTTTGAGCTCTACTATTTTTAGTGCCTTGCATACCTGCTTATTGCCTCTAAAAAGTCATTCATAGCAGCCTTCCTTGTCTGTCTCTGAGTCACCAGCTTGATTTTCACTTAGATTCAGGTATGAAAGTTAAGCTTAATCTTTGCACGTGGAAGGTGCTCTCACCTGCGCCTGAATAACTGGCAAAGCTGTATCGCAGTGACGGCGCTTGACTGTTTGTTCCTTTTAAACTTCATTTTGTTTCTCCTTTTATGTTTGCCCTTTTGACCTCAGCCCTTACTTGAAGGACAAAAGCCCATTCTGATCTCAGGCCTGTATGTTGCTGCCCTGGTTTTGGGATGGCTTCCCTGGCAGCAGGTTGCATCTGGTAGGGACTGAGCCACCTCTGAGCAGCCAGGATGCTCAAGAGGTGCCCTCTGCCAGCAGCTTGCACTGTCTGGTGCAATGTGTCCCAGTGTTCATTGGTGGTTTTGAGCTTCCCGTCAGGGCTTTGAATTATACGTTGCAAGTACTCTTCATTTTCTTTGCCCAGTTTCTATTTGCTGTGATGTCTGTTCAGTTATTTGTATGATTATAGGTAAGATTAAACGCCAAAACAAAATACTTGAATGGCTTTTTATACTGACACAGTGCACTAAATTTTCCTGATGTCCATGACTTTAATAAAGAACTTCAATACAAACCCAAGGTAACTGCTCTCTTTACCACTGTTTTCCTTACTGCACGCTCATCTGTTTCCTCAGTATCATTATTTTTGTATCACTTGCACATTTTCACAAGTTGTCACTGAAGCTGATGGTTTAGGGAACTCGGGCTTTTGCTGCCTGGGATGGATGGAGGGAAGCAGCGTGGTAAAGGAGACAAAGATGTTTAGGTAAGGTATGTGAGGTGGGGTGGTTTTTTTTTTTGTTAGTTGTTTTGGGTTGTGTTTGGGTTTTTGTTTTGTAAATAAAAGAATAAACAATAAAATAGGCAATATTTTCAGTGTTCTAAGTTGGTTTTTTATAAGACTCCAGAAGTGATGTACTCTTGAGATGTCTGTTCAGACTTTTTTCAGTTTCCAAAGCATAAAACTACCTAAATATATGCTTCTCTGTTTACACAACTGGCGAATATTTTGTAAAATGAGTGCTTGGCTTTTGGAACACAAATGCTGATACATTTTGCAGCCACAGATTTGTGAGATATGCAGAGCTGTGGCTACAGAGATTCAACCTTCAGCCCTTTCTGTTTTGGGAGAAAGTTCATATATGAAACAAGGAATTGTAATGCAAATAGTTTTATGACCTCGAGTACTGAATACTGAAGTAAGACATGGTGAAGATACCTAGTAAATAGCTTAATCTTTTCCTCTTGCAGAAATATGTAAAAGATGGATGTGTTTACTTTATTGTCAACTCCTCTGGAGAAGGATCTTCAAATTCATTGATGTTGGCTGCAGGTAGTCATAGTTCAGCACAGTGAATACTAATATTTGAATGAATTTTGTAGTATTTTGGTTGTAAGTCTGGTTGTCAAAATGTATTTTAAATATTGGGGAAACACTGCTCTTTGTGATGATGGGCTGCACTTCAGAAATGAAGTGTGCTGGGAAGAGTCACATGTTGAAGAACAGCATCTCAGCTGCTCTGTAGAGAGCTTCAGCACGAGTTAAATTGATCTCCAAGGACAAGTGCTGTTCACATTTAAGTGTGATTTCTAAATATACTTAGTAAATGTTATTCACGTGTGTTCCTCAAACAAAGCTGCTTCATTCCTATGCTGCAGTTTGTGATATGCAGACGTCTTAAGTTAGCCACGCAGCAGCTGTATCGTGGTGTTTCTTGGTAGATCTCTGTTCTTAACAGGAGGGGGAGGAATAAAAAGAATGAAGCCAGCTGCTTTTACTGGGTTGATGCTTATCTGGTAATAACTTCATGCTTGTGCTAGATTTTGATAGTTGATACTGATCTTTACCAGATCACTTAAAAGAATACCCAAGGAGGCAAGTGTGTTTAGTTTTGAATCACTTCTGCAGTAAATTGTAAAGGTTTAGCAATGCTTTGCTTTGTGGTAGATGGGACCAGAAGCATCTAGGTTAAAAAATGTGGTCACTAAAAACCTCTTGGGACAGCTGCCACATCAGACAGAGATTAGAAATTGGCCGAAGGAGTGGAGGACAGCACTCAATTTGCTCAGACAGCTTACTGGTGTTCAAGGCATCTTGTGTCACAGCATGGTATCAATGATGTTCTAGTTCTGTTTGAAAATACAGCTTCTTCAAGATTGAATTAAACTTAAAGGTCTAAGTCTTCTCGTGTTCTAGCCTTAGAAACCTCATTTTTGGGAATGCTAGGAATCCATGCAGCTAGAAGTGCATTCAGTCCCCAGTGCCACTCGAAGCCAGCGTGCCAGGGGTGGTTGTGATTGCATTTGTAAGCTGCCCGTGTTTCCCTGAATGCTTTGCTGGTGCGTTACCTGCAGCCCAGGCTCGCGTTGGTGTGAGCCCGTGGGGCTCCTTTTTTGTTTTGTCAAGGCTGGTTTTGTTGCATAGGTCTAAGGGGTGTGTAAGTTCTGGGGCCTGGCATGTGTGTACTTGAGAGAACGTACTGTGTATGTGTGGGACACGGTCTATAAAATAGTACATATTCAGATTGAAATTTGGATTGATTGCCAAAATTGTGCTTGCAAGCAGAGGTGCCCTTAACCCATAGTATTTGCCAGCTAAATTACATCTCCTAGCTATGCTTTGTAATATGTAAGAGCTCTTATTTAATTAGCATCTTCATTTAAAAAAAACCCACAACATATCTACTGTTTAGAGACCACTTCTTGCCAGGCCTCCATGGAAAGGTATGGGAGGGTGAGGTGGGCTGCTCTCTGCTTCTTGGGTGTTGGTGTGTCCCTCTAAAAATGTTAGAGACAGTCCTCCTTTTAATTTAATTAATACCAGAATGACATTTTTATCATACTCAAAAATCAGGAAATGAAAACCTTGTTTAAATGAAATGAGCAGTGTGCATACACGGAGGGGTTATACGTGTGAGCAGCCTTTGTGTGCTCTCCATGGCAACTGGAGTTTTGGGTAAAGTTGAAGGTTCACAAAGACAGGAGATTCAGAGGGCAGGGAGCTGGTGAGGCTGGTCTGCAACTGGATGGCTGAGCAGCTGGGGCACTACTTTCTTGCTCTGCTCTTGATGTTGCAGAGGAGGAGGGTAGATAGAGAGCAAAAGTGCTGTATCTGAGATTGCTCTCCACTGCTGCTGTCCTCCTGGAGCTGGTTTTAAATCTCTGAGCTGGTGGTGTGTAGATGGGCAGCAGGTGCTCCGTGTAAGCTGTGTCCCTGGCTGCCCTGCTGCCCTTTCTGCTGGCAAGCCCACCTTCTGGGGAATCCCCATTCTTGCTGATGGCCTGTGCTGTAATGCTGCAGTGATATATGCCTCCTGACAGAACTCAAGCAGAACTAGTGGCTATTTTGTTTATATGCCAACCTATTTAAATTTATACAATTTAATTCAAGTTCAGTTTGTTTTCCTTTTTTTTTTTTTTTTTTTTTGGCAGTTACCATGAGCAGGCAGCAGAGGGTATTTGATTTTGGTTTCTTTTGGGAGGGGGAGCTTTGGGGCACTGATGTATGGACATTCATTTTGTAGGAGAAAAACAAAGTGTAAAGTGCACACTTTTTTTTCCCCCCCTTCCTGAATAAGGGGGAAATGAATTTAATTAATTGATGAAATTAAAAAAACCCCAACAATATAGGTGAGAATATGGACTCTAATTATCCAAATACTGCTGGCAGTCTCGTTGGATATGAGAAGGTGGCAACTTCTTCAGTTTTCTTTATGCTTAACTCCAGAAACTGTGACGTGGGTGGAGTTTCACTTACCCATCACTGACTTTTCAAACTACGCAGTTAGATAAGGCTGAAGCAACTTGCTATAAATGTGGTGACTTGTTAGACCACATTTGTTGTGCAAATGAGCTTACATCCTGCAAGATCAGCAGAAACACTTAATGTTTGCCTGGATGGAAATTAATTAAAATTTGGCGACTGAAATTAAAGGAATGGATTCGTTACTCGTTGTATTATATGAAGCTGCCTTTCAGTTCCCACAGTGGGAATTAGTGCAATTGCAAATGTGTTTTTGGCATGTGTCAGTTTTGAGTCCAAGTAGGTGCTAAGTTCTGGCATCTGTAGCCGCCTTAGATTTAGACAAAAACTTGTTTCACTTCATCTGCTTCCCTTTAATATATGTTAAATGCATTTGAAGCCGTTAACAGGACTAAGGATACTAACAATCCAAAAATATACTGCTGTGGTGGTGGTGGAGGCTGATTTTCTTGTAGCTTGCATTTGCTTAAAACTGATTCGAGTTAATCTGCTAATTTGAATGTAATTGTTGGTATAAAAAAAAAAAAGTAACCGTGCCGTACATATCTCTGATATATATCCAGATTTAAATTTTGATTGCCAAAAGCATACTTGCAGACTGAGATCTTTAGTGTTTGCCAACTAAATTATATCTTATAGCGATGCTTTGCAATATATAGAAGCTCCTAATTAGATATTCAAAAAAAATAAAGAAAGAAGATGCTGTTATTCAGACGTGCTTCGTAGCAGGCCTCCGCAGATCTCCCCTGTCAGGACGTGAAAGGATTATGTGCTCTCTGCTCCTGCTTGCTGTTAACGTGTTGACTTCTCTTTCCAAAAATATTCTCTTCAAACGTGAACCTTCAAAATGAAATGTAATTATTTGCAACCCCCCACAACCCCTTCTCCCATAAAACCTGTCTCTGAAGGCATCTGGGTGGTGTGATGAGGGAAGAGGGATTATTCCTTCTGTTGTCTCCCTTCTCAAGTGAGTAATTAGCAGGTGTAACTTGTAACTGGTTAGTCCCCACTCTTTTTCCCTTTCCCCCTTCAGCCCCTTCCCCTGCAGCACTGCCTTGTGAGGCTCCAGCATCAGAGAGCTGCGGGGCCAGCTCCCAGGGCTGCTCCCAGCTGCCCTTACCAGCCCAGTCCTCTCGGACACAAGCGTTGGAAGGCGTCAAGAAGTGGAGAGAGGTTCAGTGAGCAAAAGGCTTTTCAGGAAAGCCTGGAGCCTGGCTTCTGCCCTGCTGCCCAGGTTTCTCCAGGTGTTGGGGCTGAGCCTACTGGTGGGGTCTGTCAGGCCTGCTTGTAGATACCTCTCTAGTTTGCTGCTCGAGTCAGAGAGAGGAGTAACATTGGGTGTTACTGATGACAGGGAGATGTATGTAGTGCTTCACCATGTAGGTACCTTGCTACTGAAAGCTGTTAAGGTACATCCCTTGGCCTCTCTGGAGGATACTGTGCTGCTGTGTTTCTTCCTCAGTAGTAACAGTTCTTCCTTCAGCCGTTCTTGAGCTGCAAGGTGAGTGGTGGTGTTGGGACATAGGCTGGACTTGATGATCTCAGAGGTCTTTTCCAGCCTTAATAACTCTGTGATAGCAGTGTTTGTGCTCAAGTGAAAGATTCATGATGGAAGTGTTGTTCTAAGATAAATGTTCATTGATTAGATTCTTTCAGGTGTATTACTAATTTATTTATTTTTTAATAAGCTTTCTGCTAATGTTAAGGAAAGTGAAGTTACCAGAGCTGGCTCGGGTATTTGCAGTTGCTGTTTGCCTGTTGCTACTGCAACACTTGCCCTTCTTTGGTCCTGCTGTTGTGGTTTAACCCCAGCTGGCCACTAAGCACCACAGAGCCACTTGCTTACTCCCCTTTTCCCTTGGAAAAACAGGATGGGGGAGAGAATTGGAAAAACAAAAAGTAAAACTCATGGGCTGAGATAAAGACAGTTTGATAGGACAGAAAAGGAAGGGAAAATTAATAATAATAATAGAATATGCAAGATAAGTGATGCACAGTGCATTTGCTCACCACATGCTGACCAATACCCTGCCATTCCCTCAGCTGTGGTGTCCCCCAGCCAATTCCCCCCTGTTTAGATGATGTCTTATGGCATGGAATACCCCTTTGGCTGGGTGGGGTCAGCTCTCCTGGCTGCGTCCCCTCTCAGCTTCTTGTGCACCCCCAGCCTCAGCTGGCAGGGCAGGGTGAGAAGCTGAAAAGTGCTTGACTTGGTGAAAACACTGCTTAGCAACAACTCAACAAACCATCAGCACCTTATCAACGTTATTCTCATCCTAAATCCAAAACACAGCACTATACCAGCTACTAGGAAGAAAATTAACTTTATTCCAGCCGAAACCAGGACACCTGCCTCTTTGAGCTGAGCTCTTCTCAGCTGACAGATCTGCAGCTCAAACCAGAAGCTATTTGAAATTCAGGGTGAGGATACAGCCTCACATGTGATCTGATCAAATTGTGTTATATAATTCAAACATAAATAAAAATGCACTACATATTTTTATCTAGCTAGATATATTTAGATCTTGATTAATATCTAGAAATCTGTAGTGAAGGAAGCAATAACAAAAAAAGACGTAATTTATTTTTTGGGTGGTTTTTTTTTTTTTGGATGTGAAAACCCAGAGTGGAACTGCATGTTTAACTTGGAGCAGCTTCACTTTTTTTGTAGTTGTTATGGTATCTTGGCCCTGCTATCCTTGGGATGTCATTATGGCAGAGCTGGAAGGCATTTCTGCATTTTAAGTGCAGGTGGCACAATGCTTGGAAACCTTGAAGGGATGGAGGAGACTGAACCAGGAGCTTTCTCTTTCAGCTCAAGTTGGGGAATTAATTTTTTTTGGCCTTAATTCCCCTTTTTCCTTGATGAATATACAGATCCTCTGAGTAAAACTATGGTGTTAGATCTTTATGCCTGAAGGTTTGCCTTTGCTGCAAGAGCTGAGCAGCTCTCATAAGACTGTCAGCGTATATTCTAGCTGGTGGAGAGGGTCTGGTCTAGGGTCTGGTCCCTGGTGCTGTTCCTGTCTCATGTAGTAAATCCTGTAAATGTTTAATTGAAGTAAAAACAAGGACGGGAGTTTAAAGCAGTGTTTAAGAATGCAGCCTGTTACAATTAATTCTGTGAAAATAAATGCTATCTTCGTGCAGACTTTTCCTTGATTGTTAGGAAACTTGAGTCACTCTTGAATAATCCAGTTTGTTCAGTCTATGAAAACCTGATACTGCACTCTTGCCTATTTCTTCTTTACAGTTCTGTGGCAATGACATAGTTATAGGTATTAAAAGGAGAAACCATAATCTTCTCTGCTTGCAGTCCAAGCCAACACTAGTCATTCCCTGATGCTATGAAGTCATCCTTTGCTTTGGGGCTTCTAAGACTTTGCTCCAGCTGTCTGCTCCGGGTGAGCAGTAGTGGCATCAGTGAGGGAGTCTTGCTGCCTCCCACTGCCTCTCACCCCTCTTTGGACCATCCTCCTGTGGGCGAGGAGACCAATTCTGCAAAGGCCACCCCGTCCTTTTGATGATGATCCCTCCTTCTCTCTTCTGAAGCAAAAATGAAGATGGAAATGAATTTGCAATGATTACACAACCCGGTTATGCAACAAGGCTGACGTGGTAGCATATACATATGTAGAAAACACCTTTTTGGAAAGATGACATTAAGCCCAGTTTCACCACCTTCTCCCCAAAGATGAGTGCAGCTGTGTTACTGGCTTCACCCCCCAGTTGGTTAACCTGCATATTAAAGCACACCAAATATTCAGCTTCTCTTGGCTGAGGATTATTGTTGATGAAGCAAAAAAAGAAAAAATAAATTGGTTCTTGTGAACTGTTTATTTGGGAAGGAGTTTTTTAGCTTGGGGCCCAGAGTCTGGGCAATTGAAGTTGCAGTAGTCAGTCCTGGGGCAGTATCCTGTGCTGTAGTGAGGTTTTTTTTGTACTGTCAGCATAATCTGAACCATCTAAGTGTGTGTTTTGTTGTTTTTTTTTTTCCAAATGAGTGATGGAGTTTCAGTTGGAGGCATCATGTGCTAGTCCAACAGGTCTGTGAGTGAGTGCTCAGTGTTCCTTGCAGCTGGGAACACTGCACTGAAGTCCTTACTTCCTATGGTTTGTAATTTCTCTGGAAGAAGACGTGCAGCACGGCTGACTCTCCTGTGTTTTGTGTGAAGGAGAAGGACTGATGGCAGAGTACTTTAATTCCATATTTGGGGCAGGCTGATTAGTAAGGCTACCTTGGGCTACCTTGACACTGCGTGTGATGCAGGCATTTGTTTTGTCATTTCTTTGGTCAGGTACTCTGCGTATGACAAGGGCTGATGGGCAGTGCTGCCCTGGGAGCTTGGAGTGTGGCCACAGCTGAGCAGAGGCGTGATGCCCCTCACTGCATTCACTCACCCTCTCGAGGGTGTCCCTTGGTCCATGGACCTGTGACCGAGCTGGGGGTGGCTCTCTCTGTGGATGTTGTTACCAAACATCTGCTTGCGTATGGCTTGGATGGAATTGCTGATGCCTTGGGGCAGGGAACAGACTTCCTGAGGTCCCTTCCATGTCTTTAACTGAGCAGATTTATGTTTGGCTACTGGGCCTGTGGGAAGTTGTTCTCCCAGCTAAGATGTGCAGTCACTAGCAATGGAATCTACTCCATCTCAACAGAAATGACCCGTGCACGTCGTTAATGTGATGAACTGTGGGCCTCACTTTGGGTTGGTCTTCTTTTAATTAGGTGTGGGAAAAGAAACCTTTTTGCCCCTATTGCTTCTCTGTTAATTCCTGGTAGGCAGAAGAAATAAATGATGACATCTTCATATGTGATGCTTATTGCAGATTGAAAGAAAAATTCTGCAAACTAAGCAAGTAGACTGACCTGATGACTCCTTCTGACAACTGCCTAGTTTGAGTTAACATTCAGAATATTTTTATCCTAGTTTACTCCTTAGAGGCTAATAGAGTGCTGCTAGAGTAATTTTCAGATGAATCATGCCATCTGCCATGCACGCTTTGCCATTTCAGCGGTAGGGGAGGAGAAGAAAGATATACATACAGTGGTATGAAGCAGCATGTTTGCATTCACTGTAAAACTAATTTAAGTTTCAAAACTTTTTTTTTTTTTTAATTGCTTTGGTTATCAGTTTAACATGTGGCTCCAGCAGGGACACCACTCTGTTCAATGGTCAGTGCCAAACTTTGCAGACTCGCAAGGCATGGGGCATGCTTGATCTGGCTTGCTAGGGAGTTGAAATGAACCATTGCAAAATACCCCCCTTTTTTTTTTTTTTTTTGAAAACACAATTCAAATGCTGGCCTTGGATTGGCAAACTGAGCCAGCTGTGATTTGCACCCCCTTAAAAATAAACAGTTTCAAAGTTGTAGACAAATGAAACTGGAACAGGTAGCCTGGCAGTGTGGAGGGAAAGGTCACTTATGGAATGAGTTCTGTAGGACTGAGGTTCAAGACATGTTCTTCCAGGGTGTTTCCTGAGCCAGGGGAGGAGTGTCCCCAGCACACAGCTCTCTTACCTGTGGGAAAGAGCAAGCTGGCATTTGAAACCAAAAATTTATAGCTGGAGTGGAGCATTGGATGTGTTGTGTCCTATCTCACGTTTTGTCCAGAAGCCGTTATTTGAGAGACTAACCCATCTGTTAGCAATGCTCATGGGTTTGCATTTGGATTTGGAGAGGACTGGAATCATGATCTTGAGAACTTTGTACTTCAACCCTATTCCATCTGTAAGAACAGGCTATGATAGTAGATAATGCTTTAATTATTACCAGGCGGAGTAAATTCTTCTGTTCTAATAGATTTAAAATCTTCCCTTGCTGCCTGTCCAAAAGTTCTCATTTTCTCACTGATTTGACTGCTGACCTGTTGCACTGAAAAGTACTGATAGATTTTTGTGCTTTGTAGGTGTCTTTAAGCTTTTATGGGAATTTTATCTCATGTACTTGGTTTTACTGCCCTAACAAACTGTATTTGAAGAAATTGAGAGCAGAATATTGAAGTGTGGAGCAATTAAGCTGTTTTCCTCCCTTTTCATGCATTTCACCCTTGCCCCTCAAGAGAATGATAAATCTGGTAAACTCCAGAATTAATTACGTGAGGTCAGTTGAAGGCCTGAACACTAGCAGGCTTTCTTTTTCAGGCAAGAAAGACAATTTTTAAATGGCAGAAATTAAAAGCAAAGATTGCTTGCCTATGGAGAGGTGGTGTTGCACCAGATATTGAGCTGACATGCAGGCAGTATCTGCTACGCTTAGATGAGGATTAGTTTATGCCCTGAAGCAAACGGGTTATTAACTCTTGTAATTGTATTTTAGCATGTTTAACAACAGATACTGTTGTTTATAAAATGCATTTAATCCCTTTTTAATCACTGCAAGTTATTTTCCAGTAGTTATCCTGCAGCCATGAGTTCCAATGGTTAGTTATTTAGTGAGAAAAATGTAGCATTTGTCTGGGTATTTTTTAAGTTGTTGTTTAATGCCTTGGATTAGAGTTGAAATAAAACCTCAAAAAATACCAAATAAAAGGGAAAAAAAAAAAAGAAAAGAGAGAGAGCCTCTACTTCTGTTGCTTTCGCCTTCCTCTCATTCCCCACCTTTTTAAATACCTGTAGCAGCCCCTTCTTCTTGCTCTTTACTCTTTGCACTCTCTCTGCTGCATCCTCATTTCCCTGGTCACTGCTGTTGCTGATGTGAAACACCATCAGATAATCCTAGCAGGTTTTTATTAGCTTGGGCTTTGCTTTGCACCTCAAGGCATTTATTGATAAATAAGGGACTTTTATTATGGGATATATAAACAGGACCATGTGACTGCCCTCTGCATTGGATTTGAGAGTGTAGGAAATGATGGCAGCAGTGGCATCGTGATGCTCTTAAAGGAGGAGGCAGTGCCTTTTCTTAGAGCCAAGGGTACTGTGGGGGAAAGGTTGGCAAGCTTTCAGGTGTGCAGGAGGCTCTTCATGCATGAAATAAGAGCTGTCAACTTCAGAATTTTATAGTTGAGAAGAAATACTTTTACTTTAAAAGATGACCAGAGCAAGAGCATCTTTGGCAGATGCAGAGAAGGGCCACCAGGAGAGGTGGAGGGCTGAGTGGCTTTCCCCACTCAGGTGGGGAGGTGCAAACTGTTGGATCTTGGAGAGGCCAGTGGGATGGGAGGAAGAGAATAACCCAGTGTATTTATTGGCATCATTGCTTGATTTATTTTTTTTTTTCCCCCATGTTTCCTCTCTGCTCCTGGGGCAAAAGTTGATATTTGCTGTGTTTTTTCACTGCCAGCCAGCTGCTGCGTGCCGTGCAGTGCAGATACCCAGCAGATGAATTGATGCTGCATCCTGTCCTTAGGAAACGGGGCTAAAGTGAAAGCACACCAAATGTCTTAATTTTCAAGTTACAATCCAGTTTGAGACATAGGCAAGAAACATTTACACCAGAAATCACTAACCAGGTGAGGTGCCTTTAGGCGCGTTGTGCAAAAGTCGCACGTGCGTAAAATACAACTCATGCCAAGGTCTTTAGGTCTTTTACATTAGCCCATCCGTGACCCGAGAGCAGTGCTGTGGCTGCAGAGATTTCTTGTCAGGTAGAAGCTTCCAAACCTCTCCAGTTGTTCTGCGGAACAACAGGGTTTAGTAACACACCAGCTGAATTGCAGCTGCGTCCCAGGGCACAGTTTCATTTTCGCGAGCCAGCTCTCAGGGTGGCATCCCTGCGGTGGCACAGCAGCTGGTGTCCCTGGCTGAGGGCAGTGTGCAAGTCTGGGGACATGGGCCTTGATGAGGGACTTCACTGTGTTGCCTTCTGTAAACTTGAGGTGACTGGCTTGAGTCTTGTCTCCCTCCCTTGCTGGAGGTGAAGGAAACAGGAGAATTTTGCTCCTCTGGACTGTGTATGTTTGGATACACGTGGATGTCCCATCTGCTCAGAAAGAGGGGTGGGGAGCCTGAAGCCTATTCTGCTTTGTTGCTCAATACCAACCACGGCACTGGGATCTTTCAGCGTCTTGCAGGAGTCTGTCCTCTCTGTGCCAGCTGCTGGGACACGATATAGCAGTGCTGCCTTGCACGTGGGGGTAATTTTGTGCTCTGTCAAGCATTAGTCTGAAAGGAGGTGCATGTATATGTATATAAGCCACTTCCCAATGCAGTGTGAAAGATTATGAATGAGACAGTAATAACATTTATGTCTCTCTGACTGTAGGAGCTTTGCCTCTTGGCTTTGATTAAGCCAGTGTTTAGCCTGTGAATGTTGGGGTTTTTTTGGTTTTTTTTCTTTTAAGATTGGGTGATCTGCTATTACAAGAGATTTTTTGCCATTGGGGCTGGATGGCATGAAGTGAATACCTGACTGACTTGAAATAATTTGATTAGTCTGTCTTTCTCTGGGAGAATTCCTTGCTCAGGCCTATCCTAGGGATAAATGAATCATGCAAAGGAGAAACAGAAATTGCCAACCAAGGCTTTACATTTGTTGCTGTTAAGTGACTGTTAAATGAACTTTACTGTAGGAAATGTGCTTTTTCCTAGAAATGTCTTTAACATGTTCTGAATTATACTGAAATGTGAAACTTTCCTCAGAATTTAAGAAAAATACCAGAGGAAAGAATATGCTTTTATTGTCAGAAACTTCTGACCAGCTTTATTGCTTGTGCTGCTGATTTGCTGAAGTACCACTTAGACTGAATTTTATCACACGAGGAATAGAAAGTAGCAAAACCTATCTGTACTGACCTGAATATTCCCTCTCCCCATTAACACCTTCTTTCCTCTGCCTTGTGAATCTTGCATTGATGTTCACATAGGTGGCACCAGAAAGGAAAGTAGATCTTGCCTAGCATTTCAGATTTGATTTTTTTTCATCTTGTCCAGCAACTTGAGAATCGTGCCTGTGACTGCTAATGGGAACTCATGCAAGAGTTTGATGAGGTTCTGAGGTTCCTCTGCAGCACTGGATCTTCAAAGCAGGAAATAGAGCTTTCTTCTTTGTCCCTGACCTATTAGTTGGTGTGTAGACCACAGTCCTGAACTCTGTTCGAGGTTGCTTCAAGTTAGGAAGCCTAATAGTTGCCTTTAGTTAAGCCTAGTGTTTCCTTTCTCTGTGTGGACTTTTGTGATTCAAAGTACCTGTCAATGCTGAAAGGAAAGCCCTCAGGTAATGGGAGAAGGGAAAGAGGACAGCTAGATGTGAAGAGGATTATGTTGTCTGCTTTTAATTCAGGAGACTGGTCTATTTGGGATCAGTAGTCGATGAAGAAGAATAGATTCCTGCTCTAACTGTTCACAAGGAGAAATTTCCATCAGGCATGGTGAATAACTCCCTAGAAAGGAAGCAGCCCTGGTGAACAGCCCTGGAGACCCTTTTAGGCTCACATTGAGATACCATCAGTTTAGGGAAAGGGCCAGGGATACTTTCAAGTGTTGACAAAATAACCTCATCAAATTCAAGCCTGTAGTCCTGAGTGCATGGGACTAAGATGGCATCTCAGACCATGCTGTTTCCACCCCATGTGTTTCTACCCCATGTGAGGACGTTGTGTTCTGGCTCCTTGAGGGATTGGCCCAGTTTGCCTTGTTGTGCAGATGTTGAGAGTTTAGGAACCTCTGGGTTTATCTGTAGAGGCTGTATTTTGGCAGACTGAGTTGGAAACCAAGCTCTGGGCGTCTTCTTGTCCATACCAGAATGGCCACTAAAGGACTAGGAAGGAGGCTGTCTAAGAAGAGAAAAGGAAGAATCTAGTCAGTAGAGAAGTCACGGGTCTCACATACAGTAGCAACAGCCTGTTCCTCCAAGGAGGTGAAAAGTTGACAGTCTTACATAGGGCCAACCAACTCCTTACCAGTGCCCAACTCCCTGCTTGCCAGCACTGCGAAGTCTTAACTCTGGTCTCTTAAAGACTGAGCACAACCACGCAGTTCACACATAGCATAGGTGTGGGGTTTTATTTTCAGATTAACAGTATAACTTTCATGCATGTGCAGTCCAAAAATTTGCTACCCCTTTTCCATTTTGACAGCAAGACTGAGGATAGAGAGCAGTAGTAGTACACTGTGCATCCTGTGTGATGAAATATATGGCTCTTTGAGCCAGAGGTGGCCATGACGTCCGTCAGTCCCAGGCTTGCTCACTCCCTGGACAGACGTAAGAAAGAAATATCTGAACTTCAAGTTGTTTTGTGCTTCCTAGAAAGTCTGTAAAGGCTGGATGGTTTTGATATGGGGACAAAGGCTATAATGTGCTGGTAACCTCAGTGGATTGCAGAGAAAATTCCTCATACTTGGGAGGAGTAGAGTTTTGAAAATCAAAGCCAACAAATATGTTTGGGTTGTGGTGTTTATAAGAAATGACGAGAGAGGAAATGAGAAGACTGAAATGTGAGTTAAATCATGAGTGCCATGAGTTGTGTTTTTCTCGTTTTCTGCTTTGTAAATTCCTGCTCCCTCTTCCTGAGGCTCGCTAAGGAAAATTTTACTTTCTGAAGAGAGACTATATGTGTCACAAAGAAAAAGAATATCTTAAAGGTCTGTAAGTAATCTGCTACGTAATGGAAGGGTTTGTTATGGAAAAAAAATTGCAACAATAAGACCTTGTAGGATTTCCTACTAGTTCAAAAAACCCAGACTTTACCTAGAAGCATGAGCTCTTCAATAACATTGTAAAGGCAGATAAGAATAAAAGAAAAAGATGCAGAATTACATGAATGTTATAAACAAGCTGCAATTAATAAGGAAGATAACTTGCCATGAATTGTGGTTAAGGAAATGGCTATTCCTATACAGAAAATGATAATAATACAAAGAGTTAAAGGAAGAGCTTGTGTAATTCATAGCTTGTGTGCTTTTTCCAACTTTGTTGTTCAGTACAAGGTATGACATCTGTCTTCAAGTCTTGTTTTTAGACCTATATATTCCTTTCCATCAGCTTTGTGTAAAAAGGATGGGGTTTTTTTATTTTTTTTTTTTTTTTTTGCTTGTATTGGTGCAGGGTAGAAAAGAGCAGACTGTTGCTTTCAGAGGCAGTGCTGTTTAATGTCATTGAATGGATCTGTTCACATCACAAGCCAAAATGGAAATAAATAATAATAATAAAAAGGAAAAAAAACCCAAAAAACATTCAGAAGCTTAAAATGAACCATTCTTCCTGCATTTTTAAGGGTTGAAATCCAAAGTGTGAAAGGGACTAAAAAGTTCTAAATATATCTGTGGGGATATTTATAAATCTTAATTTCTTGCCATTCCAAATGCTGGGTGCTTATGCTTCCCTGTAGTGTTGTCAACGAAATTGTTTTGATTTGTAGTGCTTTTTGAAGTGTAGCTCTGATGTGAAATGTGGCCCAGAAATTATGGAAACTTTACTCAGTTTAGAAAAAAAAGCTTTAATGAGTCACAAGGCAGTAATGAATCCAGCTTCTGTGCTCATCACTTTAATATTCGTTATTATGGCTAACTGCATAAAACATCATTAAAAAGAACATCTAGTTGCTTGGGATCACTTGTTTTGCTCCTGTTTCATAGCACCTTGTTGGCCACCCTGGTCTTTGTTGAGGACCTCGTGGACCTCTCAAGGGACATTGTTTAGGAGGGGCTGAAGGGTGCTGTGGAGTTTGGGGACCATGTACTGGGGGCTTGCAGTGTTGGAGGGCTGCAAAAGATAAAGGAGTGAAAGCAGCTAAGTTGGAAAGGGTATGCAGATTGTGGAGTTGAGGTTATGCCCGTGGGAAGCTGTGTGGGACACAGTGTGTGGGGGTAAATCTGAAGGAAAGCACAGCGTGACTTCTTATGCTTGCATAGCTTTGTGTATCAAGCTTTCACACACCAGTATTTTCACTTGGACATGTGTTTGTATTGATGACAGCTGAGAAGAGCAATTACAAGCAAAGGCAACCTTGAGTGCATTAGAAACTTCCACAGAATAGTCTAAAGTCTAGGGAGGTCCATGAAGAGAGGGGTTTGGTCATACTTGCTGGTGGTGGTGGAGCAGCTGAGGAGGACCATGGGGCAAAGGAGAGCGCTGGAGCTGTGTGGGAGCTGGTGGTGAAACCTGGAGTTGAATCTGGGACTGTGAGTCAAAGTCCCATGACTCCATTGCAAGACCATTAGTACTTTTAAGTAGCTGCCTTAAGGGCTGCCAAGAATTAGGGCTGATGGATAGCATCAGAACAGAACTCAAAATTATTTGGTGTTTTCAGCTAGAAAGCAGTTTGGGCTGGAAACCAACACTGCACTGTATCTCACAGGCAAACTCTAGCCTAAAATATACCTGTGAAGAAAAAGGCTGGCCTGCTGCAGTTGTAGCTCTGAGTCCTGACCACTGTTACCCAAAAGATCTTGAGGTTTTTAAAGGTTATGATAAATTTGATTTAGTGAAGCACGCAGTAGAAGCTGCAGTAAGGATATGCAAGAAATGGAAATGGTTTATTTGTACATTTAAACTGTATGGTTAAAAAAACTTGTAGCCAAGAGACACAACTTTGTATTTTCATCTGCATTTTTGGTACAGCATTAGACTTTTGCTCATAAATAACTGGTAATCAATAACAACTAAGTTTATTAGCAGTGGTACTCTGGGAATTAATATTTGCTTTTCATAATCCACTCTAAGGCATTATTTTACAAGTTGATATTCTACGTATAATGCAGAAAAATGTCAGTTGTGGTTTTTCTCTACAGTGAAATATCAGAGAAATTTTATGGTCTCAGTACATCTTATTTTAATTCAAAAAGTTTTGCATTTTTTGTATGTCTAATGCCAATTACTGTATATTTCACATATGCAGAGTCATAGAGGTTGCAGTTCTGTGAGACAGATTTTTTTCCCCTGGAAATAATCATGGCTGTCTTTGTAATATTCACCTCAGATGTTTTCCTTTTACTGTTTGGGTGAATACTGGTCTATTTGTATTTTCTGCAACTTCAGGTACTTTTCTTTAAAAAATGGATGTTAATTAAGACTTTATATATAAAATTTCCTTATGGATTTTTTTCTATATTATTCTATTCTATTTTATTCTGTTGTTCTAGGTGTTCTATGTATGTAGGCCATTCTATGTGTGTGTATAAAAAGACATGTGCTCCAAATTTGAGCTTGAAATAGCCATCTTAATATATCTGTGCTCTTTGTCCAAGTCCATAAAATAATGATGCTTATTTTCTTCTACTCATCACAGTTCTTTTTAGTTTGCAAAGGGTTTAAGGACCGGTTGCACCTTGCTTGCCATACTCTTGCTATTGGGTATTTCTCTGCTAGGTGGTTCTCTGAGTGGTTTTGGGATGCTGGTGTTTCATTTGTCTCTTTAATACTTTCTAATGGGATAATTTGTGTGTTTTGTCTGTAGTGTTTGGGCAGATCTACCAGCAGCAGGGCATTATTTGCTTGCTAGCAATACACGAAGCAAGAGCTAGCACCTTGCTTGTGGAGTTTACAACCAGAGGTCCTGCGTGTGCAAATGCATGACTGACTAGTTGTGAGCACTGGAACCTAATTAAACCCAGCTTCTTGGGAGCCAAAGTGCAGATGAGGTTAGAGCCTAGACCTTTACCTCAGCTCAGGCAACCTGTTGTTTACAGGAGCGAAGTGGTGGAATCACTTTGGCAAAGAGACTGTTTGTCACAAATTTCATATTCTTTGGCTGTTTGTGCAGTATTTTTTTTTTTCTTCTGTATTTTTTCCTAAGGTATTGTTTTTGCAGACCATATTGAAAACACGCTTCTTTTTCTTTTCTAATTTGATTGTAATAAGGGCTTTGTTAATCAAAACTAAGTGCAATAAGGCAGAATGACTTGGTTATTTTTACATTTTCCTGTTTAAAAAAAAAAAAAAAAAAAGAAAAGCCTCAGTAAGTGAGCCACAATGAGCCGTGATGTATTTCCTCCATCAGGATGGAAAATAAGCCATTTATTATTTCAGCTCTGACTCACAGTGAACCTGCTGACACTGAGACATTTTATAATCATAAGGAACAGGTTAGGGCAGTAACTTGGACGCCAGGCTGGGGATTACCTACTTATTACAGTGTTTTACAACCTGGATGCTTTAGGTTTTCTGGCAGAATGTCCTAAACCTCACACTAAACACCACGTTGCTATTGTACAATTACTGCTTGCGGGTCTTGCTGTAGGTGGTGCCAGCTAGACAGATGCCTTCATTATAATTATCCTTTTTACTATATATAAAGATTTCATCCCTTTAATCCATGTAAATTTTACTGCTCTTGAAAGTGACACTAATAGTTATATTTCTCGCCCTTCCTCCTTGTCCTACGTTGTTCCCAAACTGAATGGGGGCTGGGTTTGCTCAATCCAGAAATGGGAGATATCCAAAGAGAACTCGGGTTCTGCGGGAAGCGGCGCTGATGACTCAGTAGACTGGTGGTCATTGCACAGTCCCCTGACAGTCTGCGAGAACACCAGTGCTAACTACAGCATCCTGGCCAAACTCCAGCTGAATAATTACTTTCTGGCTGCCTCGAATTCCTCTGCAGCTTCAGCTGGAGAAGTTGAGCTTCGTTTCCTTTCTTATAAACAACCCTGTAGTGTTCAAGTGGAGTAGCTGCTTCATCGCACCATGGAGGTAATTGCATTTTGATGTTGGATGGGTGACTGTATCCTTGCACTTGTGTGTAACTCAGGAAATGCTCCGGTGCGTTTTTGGATAAGTCCTGACTTGCATTTGTGAAAGCATCTGTCCTGTTGTGTTTGGTGCTTGTATAAATAATGTCAAAATATATGGCCTGGGAATAAAAATAACGAGGATTTTAGTGTTTCTCTGGTCAAGCCAACTCCTAAAATGCTCCTTTTACTGGGAAATGTGTGACATCATCTTTATCTTGAAAGTACTCTGCTGTTTCAGCGACAGCCTATGAATGCTATTGGATGCACTGGTAAACGAGGGCATCTGTGAAATTCCTAGCCTTTTGATAACTAAATTGTCAAAGATGACTAGGAAAGGAATATTGAGATTCTCATTAGTAGATGAGCTAAGACTCTTTCCACATAGCTAGCTAAGCATAGTGGGTGATCTCTTGTTCTTTGATAAGCCTCACAGTGGGCGACCTGTGACTAGATGTCTTTAGGCTACTCAGACCCAGAGTTCCATGTATATAGTGAAGTAGGAAGGTAGGTCATAAAGTCATGTCTACTTTGAGAGTGTCTTCAAAACTATCTGGCTAATGTATTCCCTTAATTGAAAGGCTCATGCCAACTTGATTTTTGTCAGTGAGTGACAAGTGGAGTGTGATTCAGGTGTCCCCATACGCGTTTAACACATGCAATAGTTAGAAGAGACAAGCTGCAGGTAGAACAATGTGTTGACATGGCTGAAAGCCTTGGCCCCTTGTCTTTGTATATGCACATACAAAATTCACATGCACAAGAGCTTCAATAGCTTTCTTGTGAGGAAGATGGAGAAGTTAACCTCAGAGTTAAGATTCTGCTGAGGTTTTTTGTTGAGTTTGTCTGAGGGAGACTGTATAATCTTTTGCTTGCTGGATACTGAGCACATGTTTGAGTACAAATGCAGAATCAAGACTCAGTGAGACTTGCTATGTGTGTAAGAGTTACCTTTCTGCCTTTTATTCTCCCAAAGAAGTTGGGTGTTGCATGATCCACTCTTAAACTGCCCTTTAATTGCTTCATCCTGTTCTCTTCTTGATGAGAACTACTCATGTGTTCTTGAAGCCTTCTATTTAACATTCTGCAGTTAGCCATCAAATCCTCTATGTAACATATTTTACTGTTTTGTTTCTCCCCTTCTTGTATGCTCAGAAAGTACACCAGTGATGCAGCACTTCTCTCTCAGTATTGGATGTGTGCAATATTGGATGTTTGATGGGAGGCAAAATAATTGGTTGCTTAACCAGTGCAGGTTGCTCACTTAACTGTGGAAGGTAGTTTGAGGAAGGCATCAAAGACTACTTGGTAGGTTTCCATAGCAAATTCTGCTGGGTGGTTTGTTTTTCAGTCATCTTTAGGGAGTATGTGGTACTTAATCTGTTGTCAAAATCAAGTTGCAGGAAAGCAGACAGATTACAACTGAGCAGAGAGAGTCTGGTAATTTCATGCTCCTTGGATGCTGGGGGTACAAGCAGTTCATCATAGTAGCCCAGGAACTTTCACTAGCTGTGTTGAAGCTCTAGTGCCTGTAACAACGTATGACAGCTGAAGGCACAGATGTTCTGAAAAAATAAAGAATCTGATGCTGAAAGTGTGTTGTTTTTTTTTTTTTCTTAATAACAAAAATCTTAACACCAGGCTTCATAGTTTATTGTATGATAGAAGAGGCAAGCAAAGGTGCTGGTCTTCTTGTTTTGTTGTTGTGGGTTTTTTTTTTTTTCCCCTATTTCTTTTTTTCCTATTTGTCTCTTTTTTTTTTTCTATTTGTCTCTTTTTTTTTTTCTTTTTTTTTCTTTTTTTT
Source organism: Megaceryle maxima (assembly GCA_024605025.1). Classification (NCBI taxonomy): domain Eukaryota; kingdom Metazoa; phylum Chordata; class Aves; order Coraciiformes; family Cerylidae; genus Megaceryle; species Megaceryle maxima. The sequence continues at coordinate 73 of JANHGN010020449.1, read as the reverse complement.
TTTTTTTTTCTCTTTTTTTTTTTCTTTTTTTTTTTTTTTTTTTTTTTTTTTTTTCTCTTTTTTTTTTTTTTTT
>JANHGN010020448.1:0-33639 GCA_024605025.1 Megaceryle maxima | reverse complement strand
CATAAATCATACAAAGTGCATGTTCACTGCTTTTTCCAGTTTCTGATGTGACAGAGAAGAGACCTATACAAATTTGTGGATAATAACAAGTTCTTACTTTAAAGTAAATACACTTCTAAAAAAAAAAAAAAAAAAAGTGCTGCATGTTTTATATTCATAGCCTTATAGATTATTCATCTCTATTAATTTAGTAATGTTGCAAAAGTGGTGAGGGCTTGATTTGACCTGTGATGGCCAAGCAGTCCCCACTGAAATAGCTCAGTAATAAGCCATAGCTAATTTATGATCAATAATTATTATGGATAGCGTTAAAATAATGCTTTGTATAAGTGTTTAGCTTGACTGTATTAACTGTAATTGCAGCTGGCTAAAATTCTTCGAGGACTAAAATTTCCTTGCAGTGTCTTTCCTTTGTGTTGGTTGTTGGTTTTGTTTGGGTTTTTTATTATGCTCAGTAATGAGGCTGTCTGGGTTTTTGCATTTTTTTTTTTTTTTCAGCAATCCATTCACAGTTTGCACAGATACCCATTTCTTTTTCCTGAAAAGAGAATTTGCTAGATATAAATTCCCCACAGCTACAGTTTTTCTCTTGATGATGTAAAAACAGAGGTGCAGTCATTCCCAGAATATGTGTTGCTGGTCTTTAAAAGTCTTTTTTGCTTATTTGGAAGGGGAGATTGAAAAGAAGTAATATGAAATATACTGAAGGTAAATAAAAATCCAGAGTACCTGTTACCTGAACTAATACATGATGCTCAACAACTGTTCTTGCCTCACTAGTTTATAGTAAACATCCTTATCTTACAGTTTTAACTGCACACAATGAAAATGCTAAGCCAAATGAAACCCCGCATGACTGATACCTTGTCTGGAATCACGGTGTCATGTCCTAGAACTTCACTGGTTTTACAGTAGTTTTTGGCATCAGTCATGTCTTTATAAAAGTCAACTTTTTTTTTTTTAATTTTTGTTGAAAGAACATGAATGAAGAACATGAATACTTGCTTTTCTAGAAGTCTTATCCCAAATATTAACATTTTTTTTACCCAGTAATCTGTAATGCAGTCTCAGAGTTTCTTGTTACCCAGCTGGATTGTTTATTTGTTTGTTATTTTGCTTTGCTTTTTTTGTTTGCTTTGTGATAATTTAATTGGGTGGAAATAATCTTCTTAATTTAGTGAATTGAAACAAATAGGCCAAGCAGCAGGAGAGAAGAATGAGTACTTGTATCTTAGAATTTTTTTAACTATTAATAAATTTCATATCAGCACAAACTTAAAATTTAACTCAAGCAGTGTATTCACCACTTGATCTCCTTGCGGACATCTCCTTCATTTCTGCAAGGACCCTTCATCCCTTTACAAAAAGTAAGAGGGGAAGAGATCTAAGAGGAGCAGAAAATCATTCATGAACCCATAGGCTAGGGTGTATGATTGTGAGCGAGTGGGAAGCCTGGAGGTGCACATCACAGATGGATATACAAATTATCCTATGTAGCTGCTAGGCTGGTGACCATCCCCAGTGCTGGGCAGTTTAGTCCGTATGCCAGTATCAAGGGCCACTCTTATGATAAAAATGTGATCGTGTGCTATCCTTGGAAAGATGGAGAAAAATTACAAGAATGAGCAAAGGTAGAGAATGGCTTCAGATGACAATTAACTACACTAGAATGGTTTGGTCTTGGGAAGCAATGACTGAAGTTTGTGGCAATCCAGATCTGTGATACTGTGAGAGAATAGGAAAGTGGACGAGGAATTGTTGCTTTTCCCCATCCAATAGATAGGTGCTTCTACTAGAACTAGAGAATAGCTGGTTGAAAGCAACAATAAGAAATACTTACAAACAAAATGTTATAATATGGATCTTCTCCTCATATAGTAATCAGAAGTTTGTGTAAGTTCCAAAAGCAATTAGCTAGTTTTCCTACAAGAGGAGTTTGTGATGCTACCACTGGCTTTAAAAGTACCTGTGTTCTTACATTGTGCTCTGTTGTGCTCTAGGCATCTGCTGTTAAGAGACAGGATTGCATGCTAGACAGATTTCTGTTACCTTCTCTCAGTGCTGCTCCTCTTAAGATGCAGTTGTAGCCTGCAGTTCAGATACATGATTGCAGCATGATGGTAACTACAACCTCACAGGGTTTGACATAGGCAGCCGAGCCCATCAGGGATCCTGCATAATATTTGGCAGCTGAAAGCTCTTACCTACAGGGGTTGCAGTTAAGGCTCTGAATTGTAGTGCACCCTGGTGAATTCAGTAGTCAAGTTCAGGCAGATCTAGCCAAGCAGAGCGTAGCTGGCCTGCTACTCGCCGGAGGCTGCAGCCACTGTAGCAGGGGCAGCAGAAAAGCCTCCGTGTCTGCATCCCAGTCAGCTCAATTCACAGCTTGCCTTTGTAGCACAAACTTCCAGTAACAATGCTGAAATGGGCTATGCACCGGCATGCATCATGTTCTGCAGTAATCCGTGGCAGAGAGGTGAATCCAGACAAACACTGGGAATAACGTCCTAAATTGCTGCAGCTAGCTTTATCAGACTTCACCCATCAGCTCCCTTAAAAGCATGACCTTGGAAGAGTGCTCTTTACAGAAAAAGGTTGTTACTGATGAGGAGTTTCAATGTTGCTTCTGCTGTAGCTTACAAAGTTTTAACTGTTCCAGGAAAAGGGCTGTCTTCGATTGTGCAGACTCATTTTTGTTGTTTTTCATAGGATGCTGACTTACCTTTAAGTAACATTCAGCTTTTATTTGTGCATTCCTATCCTCCACAGGCAATAATGTGGAACGCTTTTTTTTCCAGACACTAGGTGCATTTAAACTACCCACTGACCCTTTTGCGTTTGCAGATCAGCCATGGTTTTCTTTACCACATGATACCTGGGAGCAGGCTAATAATGACTGTAGATTGTACTGTAAGCAGAATGTGTGCTTTCAGTTCTCTTGCACATCATCAGTTTTCATCTGATTCTTGCAAGTATCTATAATGTAAAAATCCACTTGGTTGATTTTTTTACCTCATGAGCTGATACCTTGTTTGAGAGATAAACAGTGCCAGACTTTCACTACAGAAGCTACTGTATATATTTCTCTCTAGAATGATAGACGTTTGTCATGATGCAGACTTCAGAAGAGTCTTGAAGGTAATAAACCTTTTAAATACATTTTACTAGCCATATTACAGGCTCAACATTTGTGACAAGACAGGTTATTAAGGGAAAGACTTACCTGACTGAGTACCAAATCATTGTTAGACATGTACAACACGAACAGGCTATTTCATGTATTTTTCCAAGAAAGGCAGTAATTCCTCATAATTCCATAGTTAAAAAATCACAAATATGAGGGAAGGAAAAAAAAAAAGCTCTGGTCATCTCTGCACAAAGCCAAACATCCTCATTTCCTGAATTGTCAGTATCCCTGTTTTAGAACCCAAGCCATCAGTTGAGTGCATCACCTTGGGCAACTCCTTCAGTCCCATCTTCCTGTATCCCAAATGAGCAACATAGTGACCTACCCACAGGATACTCATTTAATCCATACAAACGTGTTATTACCTGCTTAGTATTTATTTTTTTATTGTAAAAGAGATTACATTAAATTTATGGTGCTTGATGATAATTTGTGCAACTAATTAAAAACTGGGGTGGGTTGTACTGCTTTTTTAAATGCTTAATCAGTCACACAAATGCTACCTCCATTCATAAAAGCAAATGCTAAAACAAATAGCTTCTGATGATGTATGTTTTAAAATAATAAAAAGCCCAAAGAAGTTGTCAACCTAATGTTAACTTTGAGTATAAAACAGTTTGCTGAAACCAGGAAGCAATTAAAACTTGCTGTTTTATAGAGTCCTTTATAGCAAGATAGTTTTTATAGGTCTACGTCTGCTTTTTTTTGGAGGGTGAGCCACAGTTCAGTTTTGCCCAGGAAATAACAAATGGTAGTAAGAACACATCAGAAGTGCAGCTGTTTGCAGGCGGTAAGTGCGTGGTGTTGCTTTTTTGGGGGAGGAGGGAATGAATAAATGCAGCGTGGAAAGCTTGCCTGGATTAATTCATTAAGGAAGGGTCTGCTCTCCTCTCAGGGCCTCCAGTGTACTCCAGTATACACATACATACTCTTCATGGATACTGGCTCATGTGGTGTCCTTTTCGCACAGTGGGCATGGTTTTGAAGTAGTGCCCTGTCTCAAAGATAGGCTCTCACCCATGTCACCTGGTGCTTAAGAGATGGGCTTTTCATTACTACTAAAAAATTGACAGCTGTGCTTCTCAAGATATATATATAAGAATAATGATAAATCTGATTATGCTAATAAATAGGAAAATCACACATAAGCAGCAGGCCAGATATAATTCCTTTTTATTTTTCCCCTTTAACAAATATCTCTTATCCATGTAGGGAGCCGGTGTTTTCTGTGAATTTATACTTTTGGTCTATGCCTTGCTTGATGGGACCCCTGCAGGAACAAAAGGGCTTTGAAATGAAATCATATATGGTATTGTATCTGGATAGAATATTGCTGTGCTGAAAAGTGTCAGTGGCTGCTGTCAAGTAAGCCTATGATCTCTACACCATGGCAGCTTGAGTTAAAAGTGTTCTAAGCAGCCCTAATTCTGTCTAAAGGGAAGGCTTGATTAAGCCCCTTTATACACATGATAGAGCTGGAAAGAGCAGGAGTTTCCTTCACTAGCAAAAGGCTTCATGTTAGGGCCTGATTGAAATTTAGACTCTGTGTGCCATGAGTTCTCCAACTACAGGTAGAGATACGAGGTGCGTGTTTGGCTTTAACAGGGAACAGAAGAAAAGGGAAGACTTTTGGGGGCACAGAACAAATTGGGAAGACAAACTTAGCAGTTGTGAGTGTGAATATTGCCTAGGTTTGTTCTGTGTTTGGAGATAGAAGGTTGCATATGTTTTCAATCATTCAGTAAAACTGCATCAGAGAACAGACCTGATTGCATCACTCCTTTCTACTTTTAACAAAAGTGTTTCTCGGTTTCCTTTCACTACCAGCACTAACATGTCCCTTGGGCCAAACAACATATGGAAATGGCAGAGCTTACTTACAAATTTTCAGGCAATGAAAGAGTGTATCTGAATAATTTGTGCTAATAATAATTAGAAATGTGTCCACTGCTAGCAGTTAGTCACTCCACATGAGTTTTTTGGGGAGCCTCTAATAATCTTCACACGTTTTAGGGTTTCCACACTTTCTCTGCAATTACAGCTTACTGAGCACAGTTCATTGTATCTGTGACCCTTAGCAGAGAAAATGTGGACAGAAAAGTGTCTTATTTGTTGGTATAGACTTCTGAAGTTTCCTCCTGCAGAGGCTGGCACAGCATATCCATGATAAAATGGATCTTCTCTCAAAATCATTGCCATCTCCTAGTTTTTTCAATGGGACAGAGACAACTGCCCAAACACTCAGAATGACTTCCAAATTTATTGTCGTCACCCACTTTTCTCTATGAGATGTGGATAATGGCTCTTTCTAACAAAGATTAGTCACTGTCCCCATTTGCTCCTTGCTGACGTTTCTCTCAAGCATGTGGTGTCAAAAGCCACTGTTAAATCCTTCCTGGAGGCACCTTTACTTCGCTGCCATTGCTTTGAGGAAAACAAAACAAACAAACAAACAAATCAAATAGGGTGACCAGGAAGAAAAATAGGGGGCAGTTTTTGAAAACATCTTTTAGAAAGTAAGCATTTCATTTTGAGCTTTCCTGTACAGGAAAAGTTATGAAGATGAAACCCCAAAACTAGGACACCAAAATTATACTCAATTTTCTTCCATGATGACAACCTAAATAAGAAACAAAGGAAAAAACTCCTTTAAAATCCTTCTTTAAAATAATCCCATACTCTGATTTAATCCTGTGTCTTTGATATTTATTATACTTTATCAGCCCTATGTACTCTCAGGCTTGAGGTTTGTGTTTTGTTTTGTTTTTTTTTTCTTACTACATTGATTGAGAATTTTTGTATATTTTTTGTTTAAATGTTCTGCATTAGGCAATGTAGCCATGTGCTATTAGATATTGCTATTTACTGTTGTTTCCTAGGTACTTTAAATCAAAGAAATGCCTCATTTTCATTTATGCCACCATTTCTTCCTCCCTTTCTTTCAGACCTGCAAAGAAATGGGCTCATGCGTGGTCCTTAGTTAAGGCTACTATGAACTTCTGTAGAGACATTAAGATAAAATTAATAACAGTAGAGCAAATTATATAGTAAAGTTTACTAAGCAACTGAACTTTCTTCCTATATTTGTTCTTAGAAATAGTTCAGTTATTATAGAACAGGATAAATAAAAAAACATATCTAGTAAACATTATTTTCCATTATTATGTTTCACACTTAAGGTAACTAAATCTAACTTAAACCATTTTGTGATGACACTCATTTTCACTTCAGTTCCCAAACTGAAGCACAGTCTCCATCCATTATCACTATGACTTTAAAAAAAGTCATTTCAATTTCAGAATTCTACACATCCATTATTTAAAATTAAAAGCATGGAAAACCAATAATTTCAGTTTCCTGACTTTCTGGAATATACTTTTTGCAGCCAGCTGGGGCATGTTAAAGCAGAATCTAAATATATGACTTTAAATGGTCACCCCTATTCTGCTCATAGAAACTCCCCAAACAGTAGTCAGTGAGGTTGTCAAAAGCTGTTAGAAGACTTGTTCTTTCTAATTTCCATAGTTCATTATCTTGGTAATTTAGATTATGATGTAAACGAAATCTTGCCAACTGATTTGTAAATTAAACAGATGCTACTATTTTCCATCTCGCTTATAGGGACTGCCCTTTAACCCACAGTAATAGGAAGGCAGAGGACAGTTAAGAGCAGAGTCTGGCTCTTTGCAATGAATCCTGCTCAGCACAGGCCACAAAGACTGAACAGGTGTCAGCATAACCTGTTATCATAAGCTCCCTTCACTTCTCCTTAATAAATTCACTCTGTCAAATGAGAATGAAGGACAAAAATCAAGGTAAAATGAAAAATCAGGACAACTGAAAGAAGGAGAGTATTAGAAAGAAAAGGACTATAATGGAAAAGACCAATTTTATAGATTAAAGCCAGTGTGGTAGAATTTTTTTTCTAACAATGTGAAGTAGTAAGAGCTAATTAAGCACAACTAAAATTGTTTCTACTTCTAAATCTAAGTATTAGTTCTTAATGTTGTAATTTTTATACCTTCAAATGCATTGAAGACATTTTTCAGAGATGAAGGAAAAGAATGACCTTCTACAGCCTACTGGCATAATATTGCTAACAGCTGGCTTGTCCTACGAATGTGTCCCATTGATTTTTATGGCATTACTCAGATGAAAATGTTTATATAAGTGAATGCAGGTTTGCATAACTGACCCTTAAATTAGAAAATAACATAGTGAGACAAAGAAGCCAGCTAATGGGCATTATAAAACATTTTAAGTTAATATTTTTTCCCTAATCTCATTTTGTAGGATAAGAAAGGAGTCATCTGCTCTGCTAGACATTTCAAATGTTCTTTTCTTAAAACAACAGATATGCTGCTATTTAAAGACTTTTCATACAAGCCAGAAGATTCAATGATCCATTAATCTTGAGGATTTTAGAAAATATTTGTTTACTTCTTAGATTTTGTATTCCAACTTTTCATTCAGGTGTCTTTCTGTTTCAATTCCCAACCTAGTTAAATAATTTAAATATATTTGTATATGTTTTAATAATGCTAGAAACATTTTTTTTTTCTTGTAAGAAAATATTTTCCCAGACATCCTTCTTATGGGAACAAAGTGCAAAGGAGAAATTGTGGTAGTTATAAATCAGTTTTGTGTTTTTGATAATTTAATACATTTGTTATGAGTTACTCTCTGTTTGGCATTCTTATAACAGTTGGCATGCAGCTTTGCAATCAATCTCATTTCTTTCCTCTGCCCTCTTCTTCCCCAGTATCATATACTTAAAAGGAGTTTAGATTCCAAGATGTGTGTTGCCAGGTGTGCAATGCAAACTCATTTTTTAATCCCTGACATTCGCATGATCCAAATTCTGCAGATTAAAAATTATTTCATTCTTTTATTATATGGACAGAGCATTGAATATTATTGTAGGGTTAGTAACTCTTAAGTGGTTATGCTGATGAGCTAACTTAATCCTTCAGAAGAGGATAATAGGATAATAAATCACGAAGGAATAATCTTAGTCACGTCTTTCTGATATTCTGACAATTGCACCCTGTTCTGAAGCAGTTTCTTGCAAAGCCACCAAAGAAAAAATGACTGTAGTCATCAACTGCACAGATGAAACATCCATGTCTGTGTCAGTCATTTTAATGAGTCACAAGAGGAGGGAAAGTGGAAGAACAAATTAAAAACAACAGTATTTTTCTACTTCCCTGCAACAGAAGAAAGTGAGAATAGTTGCAATTTCATTTGCTTTTAAAGTACAGCACTTGGGTAATAAACATCCCCTGCAAATGTGCTGAGCAAACACCTCTGCATTCATCAATATGCGGGAGCTGTTTATTGCCTCATAAACTTGGAAGCAAGTGATATTGTCTCTTAAATCAATGGCTGCGTGGCCATCCTAGGCACTGTAGGAGAACAGTACATGCAGACAATGCTGATACTTAAATTAATAGTGCTAGTAATGACTGAAAGGTGCTTCATCACTACTAAAAAAGTTAGACATAGATTGAAAGTATGCCTACAACACAATGTATATATGTTGTGATAGGGATGTGTGTATGTGTGTGTCTCCTTATAGTTTTTATTACTTTTGCATAAAAACTTACTATTCCTTGCAGATTTGATTTAAATGTGGGTTGGGCTGCCAGCACTTATACAATCAAACTTGGTTTAAGCCTAGTTTATGCATGAACCCAGTTTTTAAATCTATGGGGAAGATGTCTTGGCTTGTGAAACTGTGTTAGCTGCGTTAATCTGAATTCCATGGTGTCTGTTATCTGAAAATTGTTTATAAATACTACAGAATTAGCTAACATGGCACTGTAAGTTTCTCACCTGCAGCGTTTCCAGCTGATCCTATCTCCTTTACCTGAAAAGAAGAGAATACATAGCTGGAAGGCAAGTCTGCAACTGTTAATGTGAAGGGTAGGAGGTCAGTGTAGGAGAAACTGTGACAAGTATCAAGGAAGCGATGACTGATCTAGGACTTTTTCACTTTCTGCCTACTTGCAGTGTCTATATTACAACCAGAAGTACTAGTTGCTTCCTGAGCAATGGTAACTTTAATAACAGCAGTGAAATGTGAATTGGACTTCCATGTAAACTAGCCATCGGACTGTATACATGGGTCCCAGGCAAACGTGAGCAGCTTGCATTGTTCATGCTGTTGAGGGAAACTAATTTAGCAGCAGCATACGTACATTTACACTTGCTGTTGTCACATCATCTCAAGGAAATCATCCGTGCTGCCAGAGCATCCCCTGTTTTGCAGGGAAACAGCATAAAGATTCTGAAGGAAAAAATACTCCTTCTCAGCTCGTCATCTTTTACCCCAGAATGATTTATAAATACTAATTTTTGAAGATCCTATTCAGTGCCAGAACTTCCACTTCTGCCGGCAACAGTGTACTGCTGCTGATGTTCCAGGAGAGCTCTGTATTCTCTTCACCAAGCCTATGTACAACTCTGATTTTAATCTTTAACTTCAAGTATTCTTTGAATTAGCCAAGTCCACTGGAGCATTGGAATTGTTTTCTAATAAGCATAACTGTTTCTTTTGTTCAGGTGGCTTAAGTTCTGAGTGGGCTTTCTTCAAACTATGCAAAACCCCGTTTTCATTAAGTCAAATTGTTAGCTTCAAGAAGTAAATATTTTGCTAAACTTCGGACCTCTCGTAATATAACAACTTAAATATTTAAGTCATCATTTCTGGGTAAATTTCACAGTAGCCCAATTCAGATTTCAGACTCTTTTTTTTAATGACATCAATGCTAGCATTCAAGCAGTGCTCAGAAAGAGTGTAAACCAGCTGAATAGCCCCATACTGCCGTCTTCGATAATGTTAAGAGGCAATAGTGAGCAGACAATTAAGCATGCGTGTGCACCATAACATAGTTGCAATGAAGCGTAGCAAAATTGCAGGCTGCATGTGCAAAAGCTGCGCGTCTCTTTGCCCTGTCTTAATAGCCCCCTCTGTGTGGTTGTGTTGTACTCTGGCTACAATACTAGATATGTGTTTGATTTACTGTCTTGCTAGAGTGCAGATGATAAAAGCAAATGAAGAGCAGAACAGGAAGATGAGCTAGCACAGAAAAAATAGCACTGTCAAGTATAGGCAACTTAGTGAAAGAGTGACCAAGATGAAATGTAACAAGTTGTAAATGTTTATAGCATGTAAATACTAAGGAGAAATAAAAATTACCTTAGTGTAAGCCAAACACAAAATCAAGAAAAAGACATTAGGAATAGTGGCATATGCTCCCAGATGGAATAGCAGAAGACCTATCCCTTTGGAATTTAAACTAGTTTTGACAAGACAATAGCAAATTAATATCAAATACTGTTCTCTGTTATCAGAATTTGGTTTTAGTGATGTAACGATGTAACAGCTTCTCCCTCTTGCTGCATCTCAGGGAATTAAATTAGTGGTTTATTAGTGCTTTCTCACAACAGAGAAGAAAATAATAAATTTCAATTGCCTCATGAAACAGCAGTATAATATTTATAGTTCTGCTTGAAGAAGCATTGCAAGAGTTTTAACAGGTAAAATACAGCTTTTCACATGAGAAGAGTTACCCCTGATATTGTCCTCTTATCCCAGAGGAAGCAGACTGCAGGCAGACTTCAGGTGTGGCATCCTTGAAATACAGAAGATGAGTGCCATAAATGCTGAATATTTAAGAAGTACTTAGGTTTCATACTTTTTGAGAAAAAAAATATATTTTATAGCTACAAAGCAAACAGATGCAAAGCTATGGCAGTATTGTGCCAGGTTCCCAAGTGCAAAAAGAAAATACCTTTCTCTTTCCAAAGACACATCCTGAGCCCCCCTCTTTCCTGTCATGGCTCTTGGTTGAGCCCACTTTGTAACAACCACCTCTGCTTTGCCTGCAATGGCTCCAAGTTCTTATTACTTGTATCCTCTTTTTCACCTCCTCTGCAGTCCCTGACATGTCTTCCTTTTACAGTCCTGTCTAGATAAACTTTCTCTTCTACTCTTTCAGTCCTGGTCCTTTCATGATCTTGCACTATCTGTAGTTTCTCTGTCAGTCCTGCCCTAATATTTACCAGCTGTCTCTGTTTTCGCCTCTGGTGCTATTTTAAATCATCTAAATTAGATACATTCACACAGAGCAGTCAATCAGCTCCCTTTCACTTGAAAACTAGCTGCACTTAACCCCACAGAAGTTAAGTGGGTATATTGCTTTTGACTTTAGTGAGGCCAGGATTTCAAGCTTACACTTCTCACATTTCTTGACTGTTTCAAAAGCAGGAAACTACGATGTCCTTAAGCAGTACAAATACAGTGCATGTATTTGCCATGCAAAATGTTGCCTAGTTATAAGGCTGTTACTTGCTTGACTTTTTCAGTGCTACCAGAATACTTTGGCAGGCTTTCTGCTAAGGTTAACAGAAGTTAGATAAATAAGGGCTTGGTGCACTTAGATCCTTTACAATTCCATAATGTGCCTCACTATATCTGTGTATTCAGCCAGAACAATGTTGGCCATGTTCCTGTCTAATTTCTAAATGCTGGCAAGCTAACTGTAATCAAGGTATTCCTTTTAACAGGATTGATTTAAAGCTAAATGGAGCACTCCTTGCAGCTTCAGGTCCTTCAGAAATGAGGGAATGTTGAACTTGGGAATAAAAGTAGTAGAGGTACAGTTTTTTTAACCAGCTACCCTTATTTTCCATCCTTTTCCCATGTTCTTTAGGGAAACCTTCTCTTCATACCTGTTACTGTCGCATTTTTCCTCATGCTTGAAGATTTTTGTGACATTCAACCCTTCTCTCTTAAGTCATGGTGCCTGGTTTCTCCTTTCTCAGGCCATAGCTACCTTCTCTTTCTTATCTCTTTCTCTAACCTTGAAGAACAGATTAAGGGGGAAGAATAGAGTTAATAGATGCTCAGTATAAAAACAGGAAAAAAAAATACTTTTTAACTTGAGAAGAACAAAAGCATAAAACAAAAGTAGTTGAGAACACCCAAAGAAATAGGTATAAAAATAACACCTAAAAGAAGAAAGAGAAGAGGAAAAGAAACAAGAAAAGGAAGGAGAAGTGATAGAAGTGAAAATTGTGATAAAGTTTATATAGAAGATGTGGTCAAACTTTATCCAAAGGGAAAACAAAGCCCAGAAAATGTAGGGAAAACATGGAGCCCCCTTACTGGACAAAATAAATGAGGCATGAGGAGAGAAAGAAAGAGGTAAGGAAATGGAAGTTGTTACACTGCATTGAGTTTCAGAATTTGACGGGAAATTTACATACACAAGATTCATGCATGACAACAGACATGTATAAAATTATAAAATATCGAATTATTATTTATGCAAGCCACACGTATAATTTTCTCTGATTCAGCACAGCACCAAGCAGTGGCTTGATTCCCATGAAGTCAAGCAAAACTAAATATTATATTTATCTAAGTATTACGAGATTAAGCTCCCCTCAGATTACTCAAGATGTGTTGGTTGAATATCCTGCACTGAGGGTTCAGGATTTGCATTGTTCAAACATAAGAGCCATCTCAAGGCTTCTCAGTGATTTTTAGCAAAATATGTAAATGGGAAGGCCTTGAAAGAAAAGGTGGAGCTGAGCAGGATAGTCAAGGGTACAGCTTGCTGCTTATGTAGCCCCAGGGGTCAAAGTCACTCCCTCCTCCTTCCTCCCAGCAACACTTTTTACTCCAGTGTCTCTTTGGTAGCCAGTCTTGCTGCCCCAAGATTTGATATAGTCAAAGTAGATGACATTTTACTGCTATATGGTGTTCCTAGCCATCTGTTGCTATAGGCCAACCCTATGCAGTACTACAGCCTTGGTTTCCTGTGTGCTCCCATCCAGTTTTTGTTCCAGGGAAGCACTTACTGCACTAACACAGAATTGAAGTTCACGGGATCCTCATCCAGCTGAACACTAACAACACGCTGAGCTTTATTTTCATAGCAGTTTTAGTCCCTCCATAGTAGTTGTACTCCCTCCTTCACCCAGCAATTGACTGGGGTCGTCACTGACCAATATTCCACCTCTGCATGTGCTCTGGGTGTATAATACAGAGACCATCCACTAAACTATTTGCTATCCACAGTTAGTCTGCACATGAAGTCATAGTCAGCATTTCAGGAATTAATCTGATACCTGGTTTACTCAGGTATATTTTGTTTTTTCAGGCTGGGTGAGCAGAGCTGGGAGTTGGTCTTGGCAGAGATGAAGTCACAATAAAAGAGAATAAATGAAGTGCTGCTTTTTTTTGTTTTGTTTTTGTTTTTTTTTTTATAAAGACATCAAATAAGGGATTCCACAGGACAGTTACTGCATGAAACCTCACATCTCATCACAAGCATTGGTAAGAAATTTGTACATGAATCACATAATATAAAGTCCAGGTTACCATCTGGTCACCCAGTGTTCGCATCAACACCCACAGGAGTTGAGGGTCACTGTGCTCTGAATATTAAGTCAGTATTTTCTTCCTATTCCCAAGTGAAATGAGGGTGTCAATTTTATCTGCTGGTCACTAGTTGACTACCTGGAAAAGTTGTAGCTGTGTTGGACATCTGTAGATCAGGAGCTTTCACTTTCACTTGAGCAGAAAGTAAGTTTTTCAAAGGGCAGCAAGTAAGGTAAGAAACCTTCTAATAGAGATTTCACTTCTCAATGAAATAGGAATCCACACAGGCAGGAAGCAAGTTGCAGGCATACAGGCAGATAAATCCTCCAGCTCCACTTCCCTTATCCCATCTCTGCAGCACAATGCATTGAGTTGTCATCTGCCATTTGTGTATTCATTCTAATTCTTTCTGCCTTGTTATTCTGTCAATTTCTTAATCTATTTACACTGACTTTATTTTCAGTGTGTCTATTGTGACAGCAAATCCTAGAATTGCCTTGGGTGTTGTCTGAAAATGGCCATTATCAAATCATAATACCTACCCAGATGAGGAACTGTAAAGGCCCTAGGCATCAGTAGGAGTCCTTAACAGCTGCCTGCAGTTTAGACCTGCATATCAATTTCCACCTTGGAGGATCTGCAGTATTCTAAGGTGAATAGGCACTGTGTGTATTAAAATTTGGATTAGCGGCTCAACCGAAATGTTCACTTTCCCTCCCGCTTTCTTTCTCTCTGTCTCACTCTCTTTTTCTTCGCATTAATAAACTTGCTATCTCCATCTTTTGTTGGTAAACTATATAAAAATGCAAATGATCTAGAATCCAATTAATTTCTGGAAGGTTGCAGCTGTTTTGGGCCCTATTCACAAAGACATGTGGTGTGTGAGCGTGCGTGTGTGTGTATGCATGTGTATGCATCTGATTGCTAAGAAAATCAAGCCTTATTATTGAAGCCTTGACTCTCAAAATTTGAGCTATTGTTCATTGCCAGTGCTGATGCAAACAGATAATTTCCAAATTGTATTCCACGTTTATTAAAGTGGTAGAAAATGTGTCTAATTTCAGACAAAGCTGAGAAAAGGTGGAGCTTGAGAGCTGAAATAGGAGATCTGGGAAATCTGTTTCTGTTACAACAAAGAAAAGTTTATCTAATATCTCAAAAAGCATTAATTACTGTGAGGCACAGGCAAACGCATTGTGGGTTTCTTTGGTTTTGTCATTCTTCATTGCTTTATTCTACTACTGTGAGTTGTTTGGCTTCATTTTGTGTTTTGGAGGGTTTTTTTGCTTATACCTAATGTGTAGTTATGAAATTGAGACCAACCTGGGAATACTTTTCATTACCCCATCTCAGGCTTCAAACAGAAATTTATCTAGACCAGACAGTTTGAAGCAGTGTATGTAATTGTTCCCGTCATTGGTTGAACTTGAGCAAGACACTCAGGACCAATTCTTTCATCTATATTATTATATTAAGGGGCTTCAGTTATGGCTGCCCAGTTTGCACCTGCAGCTGGAGCCACCAACAGCAAAGCACACAAAACTTACAACACTGTGAGTACATAGGTTGTGATCTCCTGTGTACTTTTTTTTTTCCCCCACAGATTGTTTTATCCATGAGCAACAGAATCAACAGCATCTGATTTTCTATGATATTTATGTCGTCTTATGCTCCTGTTTGCCTTCTCTACTGCCTAACACAGGTTAAGCGTATTCTTTTAGTACGATACTGGTAATCTCTCTCTACCTAATGAATCTCAGAGGATCTTAATATCCAGGAGACCTCTTCCCCTATGCCCTTCTATTTGTTTAAGTTGGCCAGAAGTTCAAAATTTATGCAAGGGAGCCTGGGCTGACGACACCATGGTCATATACCAGGCTTAAAAGGGGATGTTTTTCTTAGTTGTAGGTAATCTGGGAATTTTACTTGAAGTTATTCTTAAAACAAGCTTTTGGTGCTTTTCTGTAACAGTCACTAAATAAGCACAGATGCTACTGTCAAGGAAAGGTGAATTTACAAACATACTCCATCATTTTTATTGTGCTACAAGTATTTGGTGAAATTTTAGCCATCATGAAAGTCCTACATTTAAAGTGCATATCAGCCTATTAGACATATGTAGAACAAGCCCTCCTTGGTTTATTATAGTCAGCAGTTTCAACAGTGTGTGCATACAAAGCTAAACTCAGCCTTGTGCAGAGAGCTTGTGTCAGGTCAGAGCACCGTATAAATCCCACTTGAGCTCTAAAAATAGAATTCCAAAGTGGAATTTAAAGCCCTGTAGTAGCATCTGGTACAGACAAGAATTTAACAAAGAGGAGACAATTTTTGCCAAGGTTGTAATACCCTCTCTAAGTACAGTCTTGCAAGTGTTGATCCCCAAAGGCAGCAACCAGTCCAGTTACACCAAGCATGGCCACTCATTGAGTTGTGTGCTGGGGTGCTTTGATTAATACGAGTATGCTCCTCTATGGGCAATAAGTTGAAGCCTGCTCTCTTCCCTGGGAAAGAGCCAAAGCTTTTGATCAGATAACTGATGTTTTAGCTTCAATATTTTACACTGAGAGCTTTTCTTCTTTTGGCTTTGTTGTAACTGATAATGCACAGAGATAATGCATATTGGGAACACTGATAACAGAAAGAACAGGCAGATTTATAGCAAGAAAAATGGGAGAGAGGCTCCCATCTCAAACACTGTTCTGGAAAGACTGGGAGGAGAGATAGAATTGATAAGGTTATGTGTGGATCAGCTGTAACTGCTTGTCTTGCTGCTAAAGCAACATTCGATGCTAGAGCCTTGCAGGTGAGCTTACCATTATTGGGTGAAATCAGTGTGGCAGACACTGTGTGTAGTCCTTGTGTCGGTTACTTTATTTTCACTGCCCAGGCAGCAGTCTCTGAATAAAGAGTGGTAAGGATTCAGGCAATCTCTTCATTCAAAAGCCCTGAGAAAGCATCAGATTGTTCTTGGAGTCACAGCTCTGGTAAAGACATGAGGACAGACAGCAAACT
Organism: Megaceryle maxima; assembly: GCA_024605025.1. NCBI lineage: Eukaryota > Metazoa > Chordata > Aves > Coraciiformes > Cerylidae > Megaceryle > Megaceryle maxima. The sequence continues at coordinate 17,047 of JANHGN010020448.1, read as the reverse complement.
TCGCTGCTGTTTGCCACAGTCTGGAGAACAGAAATTATTTCACAAAATTATGCAATATATATAAGGTCTTAAAACTGAGAGGGTCCTTGCGAGAAAAGAAGAATTTAGAAGAATGTAAGTAACAGCCCCATCTGGTGATGCCATCTTTATAGCAGTGTATTTAAGTCTCTTTTATATAACTGCTCCCTCCCTCAGTCTTCTTTGAAATTTAGATCCTTTTCTTTCCCTGTTGGCTTCATTACTTGAAATAATTCATATTTCATTATAATGAACAAAGTATAAATACTTCTTTAAGGTAGAGACTACACTGGAAGATTATGGGAGAGTCTGGCAAATTGTCCCAGATCACTAGATTAGGTGATCTCTCTCATAATTCATTTGAGAGTAGAAGGAGGAAAAGTGTCTCTAGTATAAGAAATGTCCTGTTAAAGTAATCAAAGAAAATAAAAAGATTGATTCATGTGAGCTGAGGAGAAATACGTGAATCTATATAATTTTCTTAAAGGGCCCACTTCTGCATAGTGCACATTGCTTTCAGCCAGCTACTAGTTATCCTTATCTGTATTGACATAAAGTCTGAAATACCTACCATTTGTCCATTTAACATGTGTGTTATTCATTCCCTCATCTTTCCTCCATCTTAGTCTGACAACCACATTTTGACTATCCGAGATGCAGCAATCTATTTGAAGAATGTAAGATCGTATTAAGAACCATTGCTAGTAAGACCAAAGGCTCATCTAGCTCAGCACCTGTCTCTGCATGGTACTTGCTCTTGGTGCTCTCCCAGACTACAGCTGTGTTCATATGTGTAGTCTCTGTATTTTTCATGACACTCAGCAGATGATTGATCTGCTTGTCTAGTGTCCCCTTTTTAGTCCATGCATCCACAGCATCATCAGACGATGATGTTCACAGGGCTATTACACAAAGAAACACTTGTGTTTGTTTTGAATGTGGTTCTTATCTTCATTTGATATTCTCTATTTCTCATATGGGATGGGTCAAGATCCAGCCTCTTCATTGTGTTCACAATTTCTCAGACCTCTGTCATATTCTTACAGGCCACCCTTTTTCTGGGATAAAGTGTGCTATCATGTCCTCTTGTAGGAGGCTGCTCTGCAGCTTTGATCATCTTTGTTGCTTTCCTCTAAAACTTTCTGTTTTACCTCTATCAATTTTGAAAGAAGGGACCAGACAATATTCAGCACATAGTATTCAACATGGGGTTGAGTGATGGTTTTCTGTCACAGCACAGTGATGTTCTCTGGTTTGTTCTTCATTTATTTCCTAATACTTTCTAACATTTGACTTGTCTGCTTAACTGCTATTAAGCATCGGGTTGACATTTTCATAGGATGATCTATCATAGCCCCAGATCTATCTCCTAAGTAGTAATGATCAACTCCATCATATTAATATGTGGAATTAGAATTGTTTTTCCCATGTGCATTGCTTTCCATTTATCTACAATGAATTTCATTTGTCATTTAATTGCACAGGCACTCAGACTTCATAAGGTTCTTCTCTAGGTTGGGTTTTTTTTTTTTTTTTTTTTGGTTGCTGCTTGTCCTTGCTATCTTGAATAACTTTGCATCATCATCAAACTTCCTCAACTCCCTATTGACCCACTTTCCCAAGTCACTTCTGAATACATTGACTATCCCAGGTTCTGTCTCAGATCCCACTGGAACTCCAAGGGTGAAACACACTCTATTGCAAAAACTGTCCATTCACTCTTCCTCTGTGTGTCCTATCCTTTAACCAGTTACCCATGCAGGGACCTTTCCCTTTATCCCATCACTGGTTAGCTTTCTTTAAAACCTTATGTGAAGGATTGTGTCAACCGAATTAACACTGTCCACGTACAACTTGATCTCTTTAGAGGACTCTAGTAAATTTGGAGGACAAGACTCTCTCCATTATGAAAGCCATGTTGAATTTCCCAGTGGATTAAAGTTATTACCTGCTCTTTCTTAGGCTATTACTAATTTTATAAGTAGACAAATATGGTGTATTCAGAGTTATTCCAACAAATGCTTCTTTAAACTTTATCTGACAGCTGCCTGCATCCCTACACACCAAGAAGACTAAGTCATCTCAAATGAGTCCGTGGCTTCTGTTACCACTCAGTTTAGCAATAGGATAGTGGTGCAAAAGGTGGTGTACAAATCTACCAAAAAAAGTTGTTTGTAATCCATGCATCCCAAGTGTTATGCTAGATGTTTCTGAGCATTGAGTACTGTCACGTTATCTATTTACTTTTTCCATTTTGCATGATGCAGCAATAACCTATTGATTTGTCATGTTGTAAGTTTAGCACTAGGATTAAGTCCTGTTAAACCTATAGAAAATATTCAGCCTAGTAGAAAGTAGATAGGAACAGTGATGAAAAATGCAAAGAAAAAAAAACAGTTTGGAGGGTTAGCTCTTTTTTTCCTGTGTGTCTGCACCCTATTAATGTGCCATCTGCTGCTAGGACATAGATTCATTTACCATTATAGTGTTCTAACATGATTACCTTCTTCTTCCCTCAAAAGCCACAAAGGGGCTAAATATAGATTTACTTAAAATTCTAGGGAAAGAGGCGGTCCTTGCCCTAGACACAATTGTTCTCTTGATTTTGAGAGCATTACCACTAGCATTAAATGTAATTTACTTTATCTGATGACAGTTTGCTGAACAAGATCTTAAGTTTTAATAGGATCAGGACATAGATGGTAAGTGGAGAGAACAGAAAAGCATTGTGGGTGGGATTCATCCCCCCTTATTACCCCTTCCTTAACTAAGAACAAACTGAGCACAAAGAAGAGATTATGCCATCTCCAGGAGGTGGGTCAAGTTAGAGGGCATCAGCACATCCAGCCTCCAGGCTGGAACAAGAGTCTATGACACCCTGCTGCATTTCCCCTGGTGGGATGTTGCCCTGCTGTGGTATAGTTGTGAACTCATTACTCAGGTAAATGCTTCTCTCCTCTCTATTCACCACTGCACTCCTAATTACCCTCTAGTTTATGATGGGTGGTACAGGCTCAGGCAGTTGCGCAGGGTATCTGTTCTGTAAGCCATTCACCCTTTACACAGCAGAACCTTTTTTTTTTTTTTAATGTCTCATAGTATCACGAGCAAATTTCATAGTATGATAAAGCCCTTCACCAATCAAAGCATCTAGTGTTAGAGGAGAAATTGGTTTCTCATTCAGAGTTATGGGACTATTATGACCTCCCACATTACTGCTGGTTCATTTGCAATCAGCTTTTTCATTATCTTTCAGCTACACCGGACCAGAATTATGTTAATTGCCCATTAACTACAGCTGGGTGATTCATTTATTCTTTTAATTTAGAGTATCGAAAATGGATCTAACCTCTGTTTTGCTTTTAAAACTTTCTGATACAATCTCTGCCATTACTGAGGTGAAAGTAAATACAAGATAGCAATAGGGCTGTGTCCTTCACTGGGTGTGGAGTCTCCATGGACAGCACGAGATCCTGTATTTCTTGCAAGGTATTCTGCAAAGAATGACACACGAGTTTATCAGAAGAGTTCATTCCTTTTTCTCTCCTTTTCTGCTGGAGCAGATTTCCCTGCGTGTATACTGGAGTTTCTTAATTTTATTTTTCACTTTGTTATTTCTGCCTCTTGAAGGTGTTTGTGATTCAAGGTTTAAATCATCCCCTACCTAGCAAAAATTTGGATAAGCCTTCTACGTGGTAAACTTAGCAAGTATCTATGGACTTTTCTGTAGTTGGGATGTGTGTCCAGTCTCACTCAGAGTACCATTTCCAACGTGGGGTTTTTTTCCTTTGAAAAGTCGGGATTCTTGAGCTTTGTATTCCTTTGCATACTTGGGGTGTGGGTGGTAACTGAGTATTTTTCTTTACGACAATTTTTTCTTTGTATGCCTCAGAATTGTGGACTGGGAGCATTTTCATCTCTACTATCTATAACAGATTGTATATTAACTTAAGTTTTCCCTTGTAGCAACACATAGGTCTGATAATTGTTGAAGGTAGAGTTCTCAGTGGAAGTGTAGCTGCAATCCTACAAATACTTAAGTATAACTTTACTGAATTAGCCTAATTTATATGCCTCCAGCACTTACATGAATGAACTCACACATAGTCGTCCTTAGCTAAACGTAGACTCCGTAAGAAGAAATTTCTACCTTTTTCCAATTTGTACTATTGTAATGATATCTAGGAACCTTAACCAAGGACCCACATAGCACTTCACTCAATGCGGAACAGGTCAGTAAGAAAAAAAACCCACGCTAAGCCTTTGAGAGCTTATACTCCAAGTGTGGTAAGACAAAGGAGGTGACAGAATAGGTGAAGAGGTTTGGAAACAGGAAGAGCACAAGGCAAGACGAGTGCATTTGTACCCACTGCACTGAAATTTTGATGAGAGGGCTTTGGGGTGGGGAGCCCCAAAGCACCTAAAAAAATGATAAACAGGATGAAAGTAGGTTTGAGGGAAGCCTGGTGTCAGTGTGACTCGGAGTCATTGGGGCAGCTCAAGGTCTAGGGAAAGTATAAGAAACTTTGAATTGCAGCAAGAGGCAAAAGGAAGGTCACATTAGGTCACATAGATGTTTTGATGGAAGCAGGACAAGATTTTGATCATTATTTTTATTGGACCAAGTAAGATGCATGTTTGGGGGCACAAGTGCACCTGCAGGTTTGAAAATGCTGACATTTGAGCAGAGAATATTTTCATTTTTCTTTAACTTTTCTTGTGCAAATAAGAAGTGAAACGAGGAATCATTGGAGTCTGAAAGAAGCAAATAGGCAGTGTTTTACTTTTCATTTCTTGGGGATTTAAAATACTTATTAGATTACAAATAATACACACTTAAAACTTAAATCATTTTCAACAGAAAAATACAATGAAATTGATGCAGCTTTTTGAATTACATAGTTATATGTATTTATGAGGAATGTCTAAATTTCCCAATATATTAAGTCAAACTTTATTTTAATCATAACATCCATTTTTTTCCCTCCTTTTTTTAGTATTTTGCTTTATTCTCCCTTTTTCTTTCTGTATATTTTTGTGTCTCATCTTTCTTCAACATCTATTTTCTTTTGAATTAACTTCTTGTTTCCCCTTTCTGTAAATTTCCAGGCCCTGGTAAATCCATTCACAAGTCCATTCACGATTAAATCAACAGTATTTTTATCACGTGATTATGGTTAGTGTTGCAGAATTAGGAACAAAATATCACTGACTTGCTATTAATCCCTAGGGGTTTTTTAACAGAATTAAAAGATTTATTTTTTTTTCTTTTCTTGGAGAAGGATTTGCAGTTAAACTAGGAGACCTTTATTTTTCTGAACACTGAATGGTTGCCTACATAGGTAACTGAATTTTTGATGTCTTCTCAGGTCAGTATCTTTTTTATCAAAAAGACACAGAGCAGAAGTATATTCTGTGTTATATTCTCATTTCCACAGTTTTCATGCTTTATCATGATTTTGCAGTATGGTGAAACTCACAAGATCAGAATATCCAATAGTCAGTGTCACAAAACCATACATAAAATTCACAAATTTGTTCTCTGCTCATCTAGGTTCTACCCATGATCATGAAATACATCTGTGAAAAGCAGGTGTGTCACACAGTTCTGGGTGCACTCGGGAAGTCCAGAGGTTAATTCGGCACCTTGAAACATGGCTGTTGCGTCCAGCAGTCCCTTTAACTTCTGTTTATTAGCATGCCTTCCCAAAATCTTTCTTGAACTCTTAATCACACTTGTCATCTTCTTGGAGAGGGTAGCAACCTTGTGGGTTAATCATCTCTGTATTGTGACTGGAGTATCCAAGCCACTTGCCTGTTTTCAGCACCTTTATAGTGAATGCCACCGCTCTGTTTGTAAAATTAAGCAGTATTGTGTTGTAAAGACATAAATTCAGACAAAGGGACAGCTAGAAGCTGGAAGGAAGAAGGAATACCACCAATAAACAGAGTAGCTCCAGTGTGGCTTGGCCTCTCCATATGGGCAAATTTCTTGCAAGTACCCTATATTAATGCAGCTAGATTATATTACTGAAAGAATGAAACTGCAAAGATAAAAAATGGAAAATTCAAGACTCCAAGAATCATAATTTAGCTGCTTTTACATGGACAGATTGTTTCCCCACTCCACTTTTTAAACACCAAGGACCTCAAATACTTAACAGAGCTGCTCAGGTGTGTGTCTGCTGAAACACTCATTGTCTCATTGATTTTATATACACACAGATGCACACACATATCTGTTCAACATCTTCTGAATTGAGGTCCCATTCCCTCACTGGGATTGATTGATTTTGCTATTCCTAAATTCTCTATATTTAATCATGACAGTAATCAATGTTATAATGCTGTCTGTGTTGTAAAATAGGCAGAATGCAAGATACAGGGAGGGTTCAAGTCAGTTTTGCTTATGGAATCTCAATTATTTCATTGCTGGTAATTCTCATTTAAATATATAATCTTAAATCTCGACCTAGTTTTTTTATATAAAAGTTTTCCATATTTTATTAAGTGTTCGGGATCGTATGATTAGTTCATTTACCTGTGAACTAATAAGAAGGGAAAAGGCTGCGATTCCCAGGTTGTGTAATAGATGCAGCAGAAAACACTAGAGGTCCAATCATTTTTCCGTATACGAATGCTACCCTCTGCTGGACAATCGGTACATTACCGCTTAATTATCTTCAGCATTACTCCTCTGAGTAAATTTCCCAGAACAAATTTAAGAACAAATCAAGACGCGCACCTCTTGTGCATGTTTCTGCAGTTCAAATGCATTGCTCTTCTCCTCTGCCTTTGAGGAGCTATGTGATGGGAAGTTTAGTTACTTGTGTGTGAACACAAGAGGCTACTGGCACATAGCTGTTGGATGAATAAAGCATACCAGACTGTTTTCAAAACCTCAGTCTCAATTTGATCCTCTAGCTGGATAACATGTCTGCCTGAGTTTTGTCCTGACAAATGCTGCTTACTTGTGCCTGCGAGAAGAACCGCTGCGTGCTGGTGACACTGCACATAGCCCTTTTTACCTTCATCTCAGCCCTGCACCATCAGAAGCAGCTGATCCAAATGCTGCCTTCCTGAATCTACCTTTATTTGCATAGAAAGGATCTGCTTGGATCTAATTCCACTTCTAGTTTTCATTCTTTCCCTTAAATCTCTAGTATGTCTTTTTGGCAACCTACCTTTTTCAGGGTGACTGGCTAGTTCAGGAGAAAGAATGAGCTGAGTGGACTTTTGTTATAAGATTAGTACAAACCACTGGGATTTCTAGTTCTGACATTCAAAGATTTCACTGTTCCTGAATTAAGTTTTAGCAAGATGGCTTTTTAGTTACAGAGGGTAAGAATAGAGTAGAGCTCTGAGAGAATGTAATGCAATGCAGTCAACATACCAAAGAGCCAAAAGAAAGTGTAATTTATGCCAATTTGCACTACCTTGATGGATAAGCTCAGCAAAATCTGTTAAATGATATTTCTACAGGTTTCTGGTGCCATCTGCTATAATTTAATGTATAATTATGCCCTTAGTACAGTATACTAAAGGATAGTTTAAAAACCTATAGAACATATCTTAGAATTACAGTAATTTCTATTGATTCCAATTATGTCTCATAAAGTTCTGGGGGTTTTTTTGTTTTGTTTTGTTTTTTTCCCTTTCTTAAAGTGTAGGCTGTTTTCATAAAGGAACATTTGATTCTGGTTTACAGACTTCATAAGCAGAAGGCCTCATCTCATAATCAGCCATATTTATCCCACTGCTGCAATATGTATTCCTCATATTGGGCAGAAATAAAGCAGGGTATTTATTGTATGAAGACTCATTATATGTAAAGGTACAAAATTTAGTTTTACATTTTGTGACAAGCACAGAGCCGACAGCTTTTGCAGGATTCTGATTTTGAATCAGCCTACACTATTTTAGAGTCCGCCTCAGAGCCCATGTGAAGGCTGTCATTTTAAAATGGCATAAAATATGGAGAGTTTTTATTATTTGAGTTTTAAATAAAATTTGACGGAGCTTAAGCCACAGGGAAAAGATGTTCTGTCATCATTAAAACCAGAATTATTTCTACTTCCCCTTATAGCTTCACATTACTGGTTTTAAATATTGTTACCTTTATCAAAGTCTTTGTTTTCCTTTGATTTCTCAAAGTATTGGAAAATAAATCCTTCAACCTTTCCAAAATGAGTAGCACATGCAAAGAATCAGTAGATTCAAAAGCCTCGACTGATTTCTTCTCATATATAAAAGAAGTTTTTTAGGCCTTTCAGCTGTAACTTGAACAAATTATTGTGAACATTTTATAGTATGTTGAGCTGCAGTAAATTTCGATCCTCATTGTTTATCTCTAAAGCAAGAACAGAAAACAGTGTATCACAATGCCTTCTTGCCAACTGCATAAAGATATTCTGGAACCTCAAGTAAACATTGGGTGAACAAACATATTCCACGATACCTTAAAAATTTAGAAACATGGATTTGATTGATGCAAAAATAAACAGTATTAGGCATGCCCCATTATGACACAAGGATACAATGAGATCAAGAGTGAAGAAGTGTTTTTATCAAAATCTTAAGAGGAAATCAGAATAAGAAAACTTTTTTTTTTTTCAGTCTTCTTTTTTTTCTTTTTAATGCATTGTGAGGAAAAAAAGTGGCAGAAATGTGACCCCAAAGTGTAGTTCTGTGGGTGTTTGCTATGGATATATTCATAGTCTTTTAGCACAGATACTTGCTTTCATGTCTAACTTGAAAACAAACACATGTAAAATTTCTATTAAATTCCTGGGCAATACACTGGGCATTAAAGTCAGACCAGTTTATACCAGTAGAGGATCTCATCTGGCTTATAGTATGCTCCTGGTTCCTTATTTTTCATTGTTAAAATATCTCTTCAAGCAGTATTTTTACTGAAAGAAAATAAAATACACTGATAGAGAAAAGGCCCTAGGAAGTAGTTTAAACAAAGCCAGGTTTCAACACAAATGGGTGAGAGGTAGCTATGAATACATTTAGCCTGGAAATCAGAAGATAGTTCCCAGTCATAAAGGAAGCCTGTTCTGGAACAGGCTTTCAGTGAATATAGTGAGTACAGTGGCAACTAAATCCCTGATTTATGAAGTGGAGAATATAATGTGGTTCTTGCAATCACAGAGTTTGAGAACCCAGGAAGTCTCTTCCACTGCTGAGGTGTGTATTTGTAGTGAGAGCAGCTGTAAGTGGCTGTGAAAACTTGCTGGAAAAAAGGTGTTTCTAATATTTAATCCTGGTACAGTATTTCTTAATCTCTCCCTTCCCATGATTTTCCATACCAAACTGCTCCTCTTAGTAGCATGAAATTAGAACAACCTTCAGGCATCTGTGGATATTGATATCTAGTCTTAAAAACACCGCTCAGACCACTCAATTGAGATATATACACCATAGCATCTGAGTGCTAATGGAGTATCTCCTCATTACATAACCTTTATATAATTAAAGGGAACTGAAGGTTCTGCTCCTAAAGCTCACTTCCTGAACAACAACTGGTGGAAAGAACAGATTCTTGAGAGTTGCCTAGAATGGTGCTCCTGTGACTCTGAGGTACATCTCTTACTTCCCTTGGATTTCCTGTTCCCCCCTGAGTCTTGGTAGGACAGTTAGGACCCAGATTTGGATCCTTATCTGACAGCTTTCCTTTTTCATCCTTTAAAGTACAAAAACTGCAGGATTATCATCAAACCAACTCTTGAGCTAACTTTCTGGTTTTGGAAGGTACTGGAAGAGACATCTCGGGTATGATGCAGAATAATCTCGTGCTACATAACCAGCTGTAAAACCTTGATCTGGATATTAATTTTCTCCTATGGCCCCTTTTATGGTGGCTGCAAGGTATAAAAAAGATGGAGCCTGTCTTTATAATGTCTTTCTTTTTCCCCATCTGCATTCTAGCAGATTGGAGCAGGCCTAAAGGTCACTCTGCATGTAGCCACAGTAGCTTTTTAAAAATCTTTGAATGCTAATCCAGCTCTGAACTGCTCTGCATTTGCATATTTGCTTAATCAGAAGTGTGTAAGGTCAGCACAGGAGCTTCATTAGGATATTCATGGCTAAAATTGCTCTCCTCATCACTTCTCCTAGAGTATTCAGCCAGGCTCTGCACAGGTTGCAGACCTCCCTCATGCCCCTGCTGGGAGTGGCAGCAGGGATAAAAACAGATCCAGAAGTAAGTGGGAGGCTGAAGCCCTCCAGCAAGCAGGGGGTGCAGAGGGAGCTTGTATCATCCCAACCATGTTTTAGGCTGTGCTAAAGAAAACTTATTTGCTAGAGAGCAGTAACAGAAGAATGCAGGTCTCTGTGGCTGGCTTCAGATGGATTCACCAAGGGGAAATCATGCTTAATCAATCTGATATCCTTCTGTGATGGTGTGACTAGCCAGGTAGATTAGTGGAAAGCAGTGATGTTGTCTACCTCAACTTCAACAAGGATTTTGACACTGTCTTCTGTAACCTAATGAAATTCAACAAGGCAAGTGTAGAATCCTACACCTGGGGAGGAATGACCCCATGCACCAGTACAGGTAAGGTGTTGACCTGCTGGAAAGTAGCTCTGCAGAGAAGGACATGGGAGTCCTTGTGGACAAGAAGTGAACCATGAGCTAGCAATGTGCTTTTTTGGCCAAGAAGGCCAATGGCATCCTGGGGTGAATTAAGAAGAGTGTGGACAGCAGGTTGAGGGAGGTTCTCCTCCCTCCTTTATTCTGCCCTGGTGAGGCCACATCTGGAGTACTGGGTCCAGTTCTGGGCTCCCCAGTTCAAGATGGGCAGGGAACTATGAAAGAGAGTTCAACACAGAGCTACAAAGATGATGAGGGCACAAGAATATCTCTCTTATGAGGAAGGGCTGAGAGATGGGAGTCTGTTCAGCCTGGAAAAGGCTGAGAGGGGATCTTATCAATGCTTATAACTATCTAAAGGGTGAGTGTCAAGAGGATGGAGCAGGTCTCTTGTCAGTGGTGACCAGTGATAGGACAAGGGGCAATAGGCACAAACTAAACACAGGAAGTTCTATCTGAACATGAGGAAAAACTTCTTTACTTTGAGGTTGACAAAGCCCTGGAACAGGCTGCCCAGAGAATTTGTGGCATCTCATTCTCTGGAGACTTTCAAAACTCACCTGGACACGTTCCTGTACAACCTGATCTAGGTGAATCTGCTTTGACAGAGGGCTTGGACTAGATGATCTCCAGAGGTCCCTTCCAACCCCCTGGAATATTCCTTCCAAGCAGGCAGTATTCAGAAACCTGCAGTGCTGCCCAGTAATTGACTGACTCCCACTCATGTAGCTGTGCTGTTGAACATACTGATGCGTCTGACCAGGCAGTGTTGCATGAAATAGCAATGTCTGCACATCTTTCCTTTTAGTATGTCACTGTGTCTTCAAGAAGAGATAGCATCCTTAATCTGATCATCGCTCACCTTTACCTACTCTGTTTCTAAAGTGTTTCATCTTACTGGAGTCTTGATGTAATCCATATTCTCCACCCATTGCAAACATCCATTTCTTCCTTCCACTGCTGTTTCTACCTCTGTTTTTCCTTCTAGCCACTGGTACAGAACCTAACAGTATAACTCTTTTCTAGATAGGAGAGAATTTATAGGTGGGGAAGAGAAAATGCTAACAGATGGATTAAAGGAAGCAGGTCAATTTAAAAAAAAAATGAAACCTTACAAATGTCAGGAAGGACTTGTGCCACTGCCCATTAGGAATAGCTGCAAAACCTTTTTTTTTTTGAGGATGTTTGAATACTGTTTTCTCAAAGTAGGAACTCTTCAATAGCTTTCTATTCAAAATTTAAGAGGATGTTACAGACACTGTGGAGACAATATGAGAAAACTTGTTCTGAGAGTACAAAGCCTATTAGTAGAGTTGAGAGGGATTACAAAACATACATGTAGAAAAACTGAACATCTGCTAAGGCTTTTTAAATAGAAAGTGGAATAATTCTAACAGATGGCCAGCAGGACAATAAAAAAAAAAAAAGAAAAAGTAAAAGTTAATTCCAAACATTGTCTTACAAGATGAGACTCTGGTGTTCATTACATAATATTTTGGTTAGATTTACTTTTCAAGATTTTCTGAAAATTACTGTACCTCTGCCACTGTCATGTCTTTTCCCCTTCCTTGTCATTCATCTTTCTTCTAAAACTCTGTGTTTCAGTTAACTAAGCTTTGCCTGTCTTTTGGCGGCAAATTTTGGTAAAAAGTGATTAAATCCTGCAGAATTTAGCTCCGTGTGAAAGTAACCAGGCAGAATTGTAATAGGTTTTCCTGTTTATTGTCATGATTTTTACAATCACAGGCTTCAGCTCTACCTTCACCAAGATGATGGTTTGCTTGGCATTTTATTGCTGCTTAAAAATAGTCCCCGTCCCTTCCTTACCTTGTGCACTGTGCCAGCAAAAGCTGAGGAACTGTGCTGCATGAAGTCAGGGAAACACAGCAGCTGGGAAATAATCCTTTTGGAGAAATTGTCTTTCCGGTTGGATCTGCTCATGATTTACACTGTCACTCAGCTGCACAACTGATGCTGCTAGCTCAGCTGAGGGGATGGCAAAGGAAGTGGCTGCAGGAAGAGGTACTTAAGGGCTACTTTTTCCTGCAGCAGTATCCCCTTAAGAGAATGTCCCAATAAAGCCTTAAGAGAAGACTAGCAAGAGTTTTAGTAAACAAATGGATCAAGGTTGTCATATCACTAGAGATAGGTCATAAGTAGAACTAATACACCTCCATTCTGATCCAAACCCTATCTTTTGTCAGAGCCTAAACTTGGAAGCAATCGGTTCTCTTAATAACATCTGAAGTGACACATAATAGCAAAAAATCATCATTCTTCATAGATTTTTGCCCTTGAAAATATTTGGGTTGAAGCTTTTGTGTGATTTTGCCGCTATTGTATTCAAACTGCTTTTGTCATTCAGCCTTCAATTTGAACAGCCAAATACTAGCTGTGAATACTACCTCCTTGCTCTGAGCACTGTCTCTCTGACCTGTGAGTAGGGGCAGGTTCTCTGCATCTGACCAGTGAGGCAGACTGGATGAATTGTTTTTCATATACACAGGTCTAGATTTAGGAACCTTTAGGTTTTGATAGAGCTGATACTTTATTATGATGCATTAACACTTTGGAAGCTTTAAGCATATTTTTTTCTCTTAGTTTCTTTGACTACAAGGACATTTTCTTACTATGTAATTGAGGGATCTCTGGTGATCAACAAGACATTGCAAAAAACTGGATACATCCGTGATTAAGTAAGCAAATAGATAAAAAGTGAAATTCTACCTAAGGTCAAAGTTTTTGATAGTTGGCTTTAGATGAAAAGCACTCTGGTTTCACTCACACAATATGGTCCCTAGATTGTTTTTCCAGAGGTAATATGGGCTTCTCTATTAAAAAAACATGGGCAATGCTGCAATATGCTGCTTGTGTAATAAAGGATTTTTCAGGAACATGTCTTTAGTTTAATAGTGATAGAGCTTACAACAGCTAAGGATCTGGCAACTCACAAAGTATTCTGTCTGTCTAGAGCTCAGCAAGGAAAACAGTTCTGAAATAGAAATCTTTTGATCTTAAAATGACAAGATCTGAATAGTAAAACCCCCTCTCATAAGAAACACAGGCTGTAATTATGACACATCTATTATTTAAAAAGTTCTTGAAAATTCACATGAAAGCTGTTCAAAACAAAGTAAAGCATTAGGTCAGGAAGTGGTTTGTAATACTGGGAATATTTTTAAAAATAAATTTCTGCCTTCTTTACTTAAGCAAGTGTTTGTTTGCAATTATTGCCATGTAATATATATAAAATGTTCAGCCCAAATGGGCTGTTTCTCTGCCTGTAAAACTGGATTCTAAGTTCTGTTTTGTTTTAAAGAGGACCCTGTGCATGCATGTGCAAACTGTCTGATGAGGCTCAGGTCTTTCCCTTCTTACACAGTCTCCTCCCTGGACAGCTGAGCTGTATTTGTGCCTGATAGCAAATCTGGCAGAGTCACTGTTAACATGTTAGCCACAGCTATTATAAACAAAATTCTGCAGTGTAACTATCTCACAGCAGACATCAAATAACCTAGGAAAACAAGTGAGCTGGAACTTAGTCATATTTGATAATTAATGTGTGATGGTTTCCAACCAAAATTAATTTAGTGATAGAGTAAAACATATGGAATAATGCTTAAGCTTACATCAAAGGCAAATATTGAATACATTAGGATACATTATCTCTACTCTTTCTGGAGTACATTATGTTCTATTAAGATGTGATGTTCTGAATTTCTGCCTGGGCTTCTCTGAGAATCTGTGTGATGGCTCACAAATGTGTTCCCCAGTGCCCTCCTCTCTAGCGCTCTTCCAATTCAGCTATCATTTTTTTGTTTCAGATAAAGCATTAACGCTAATTATCTGTCAGTGGAATAAAAAAAAAGAAAACAAAACAAAACCAAGAAGAACCAACAACACTTTATTTTAGATGAAACTTCTTTCTTGGGTGACACTTCTGATGTTATCAGTAGGAAAAGCCTTCAAAGAGAATGGGTATCAAGACTGAAACATTACATAATGCTGAGTTGAAAGACAAAGTGTTTTCTGGAATTTTAATTTTTTTTAAGCAGCTGCCTTTAAGTGAACACACCATCGTTGTTATAAAATATTCAAAGCCTCATACATATCAAACAGAGACACAGTTACTGGGGCAAACAATCTCACATATCCATTAAACAAACACTTGGAATTTTTCCTGAGCTCACTCTTGGTCCTTACAATGCCCCTAGTTTTAATTGATTTTTAACCGGTATCCATTTGTTCTCTTTTTTTTATGGTAATTTTCAACTTTCCAGGACCCTGCTAGCTTTGTGGGGGAGCAGGTCAGCATACAGTCATGAGAGCCAGAGATTAAAGGACTTTTGCGTGTTAGGTCATTAGCCATTCCGCTTGCTGTACTGTAGCTCATTTTCCCATTCGTAATTGATCACTTCATTGATCAGACATTATGGGGGTGGCTTAGTAACCTAAGCCTTAACTTTGAAACACCGTAGAGGCTGCAATTACCTGAAAGTCTTCAAGGGTGCCTGCAATTTTCAGACAGTTGGAGGCTCAGTTAATCAAATGTTCTGGCTAATGGAAAGGAGGGAGAAGAACTATTTCACCTGCGTTGCCTAATGCCAGGATTTTCAAGAGAGAGCTGCAGAAGGAACAGCAATGTGAATGTAAAATTTTCTGTGCAGAAGACTTGTGGGGTACCAGTGCATGTTTAGAGGAGATAGAGAAGCCCCTGTACTGAAGATAAATGGGCATAACTGAGAGCACAGAATACCTGCTAAGCTATCCCCAAGATTAGGGGTTGTTGCACCTAGGAGTTTGAAGTGGTTCACAGAAGATTGTTCTGCCTGCTGTGATCATATGCTTTCCTCTGCTCGCTACTGTATCGAGCTTAACCTGTACTGTCTGCCTTGCAGGGTCTTGAAGGTTACAGGGGCCTTGGGGTGTTTGCTATGTGGAAAGCTGAGGAAACCTGAAGCCTGAGATGGGGACAGGGCTGGAGGAGCCTGCCCAGGCAGTCCTCTCCCACATACATCTGTATGAGCTGAGGATTAAGTTGTCCCACTGTGCATATGTGTGTGTGCATGCTCATGTGTGCAGATGCTGCTGGGATCCTCTATCTTTTCCTCTTGGTGCTCTCTACAGCTTTCAGGGACACAGTCTCAAACTGACCACATGTAGTGGCTAACATGGGATTGCACATAGTGGGATTGAGGTAGTGACCAGGATTGAGGTAACATGCTGACAGGCTGCCCTTGTAGTTCCAAGAGTCCCTTAAAGATGCCTCTCTTCCCAGTATAGATAAACATGCCATTAAAAAATGAGGTCTTTACTACTTTCCCTGATATTACAGATCCTGCCAACTAATGGGTTCTTCTGTATTTACTAATTATTGCCCTGCTGCCTGTTAATATGTGTTATGCTATGGGTCATAATCTACTCTGAAGACTGGTTTTCAGTGGTGTGCACATTGTGGTATAGAGGATATTTCGCTTTGAAGGCAGTTTACAAATCTTATTGGGCTTCTTCATGATGAAAGGCACTATAGATACATAAGAGATCAAAGCTGTGTAAAGATCAGTGGTATTTGTTTGCATGAGGTTTCTCCTTCTGCTTCTTCTGAGGATTTTGAGCTTCAAAGTTTCGGCTTTAAAGAAACTCAAAAAACAAAAGAAAACCCCAGCAAAACCCACCATGTTACAGCTGGTTTGTGGTTAGGCCAGCCAAGGGCCACAGGATTCTGACATGGACTCAAAAGCTCTCCCCTAACCTTCTTCTATATGCCAGCAAAAGCTGGTGCAGGGCAATTTTTTGGTCTTTCTTAATGACAATGAGGGCCTAGAGCAGTAAGCTTTGGAGAGGAAAAGTGCTGCTTCTTAACAGTAAAGAGGGGAAAACAGCTTAACTCAAAACAGAAGAGTTTCTGTTGTGACTTGTCAGTTTGCTAGCAAAATTATTATAATTTGTGAATATACAGTAGCAACTGGCCTAAAAAAGTCAAGATTAATTTTTTTATAGAGTTTGTGGTATATTTTTTAAGGTGCACTTTAGTTTTCAATTAAATGGTAAAATACTGAGAATTTCCATGTATGCCTCTGCAGATGTGTATAGTTGAAAACAGAAAGCCAGTACATTAACTGAAAAGCATTGGCTGCAAGTGATCTGGTTCTGACTGCATTGTACTTTAATATCAGATTACTGTTTAGCATCAAGTTAGTTATCTCTGGTATGTGAGCTTTTATTTTTTCAACAGGATTACTGCAGAAAATTTTCTGTACTTCATAATGTGTTCTCATAAATGGCATCAAAATAAACCCATTGCCCATAAAAATATCTTTCTATATTATAGCCACACTATGGTCACACAGAATATACAATAAATAATTAAATAATTATTAAATAATATAGTAAACCAAAATTAAAAAAAAAAAAAAAAAAAAGGCAAGTGAC
>JANHGN010020447.1:16565-30799 GCA_024605025.1 Megaceryle maxima | reverse complement strand
AAGTGGACCTAATCCTGTGTTTGTAATATTCTAATCCTCTGCTATGGAAATTAATATGCTGTCACACATATTCAGTATTATGTAGTTCCAGTGCCAGAAGGGACAGTGAGCCTTGAAAAGAGCAAGATATTCTATTAAAAAAAAAAAAAAAAGAAAAAAGAAAAAAAAAGAAAAATGTCCAAGCAGATGAATAAGCAATCTTTTCAATGAATGTGTAACATGTGGCCAAAACTGCATAACGTTCCTGAAAGCATCCTTTGCTCCACTGGGTTTGAAAGGTACTCACATCTTTTTTCTTTCTTGGGTTAACCAGGAAAACCTGAATTTTTATTTCAGATATGACGGCACTAAAAGGCATAAACTTCTCAGTAAAAAAACTATCAAAGGATGGATTTTTTTCCTAAAATAGTCACATGAATCTTTAGAAGGTTTTTGGCAACAAATCCTTCTAACATTTCCAGTAGTTCCTTCCACTGGAAAAACACCCAAGAGGAGAAAGGAAAGGAAATGCCTCTTATCTTTTGGGAGGATGGGGTAATGTTCTCATGCAAACACCATACTCTATTCATCATTTCCATAGCTTGTGCAACTGTGAAGGGAAAATCAGCTCTGTCTTGTCTTTTGTAGTATAAGAAAGGCATTAGGGTGTTTAAGTGAGTCCAGAGAAGGGTATCAAAGCTGGTTAAAAGTCTTGAGAATAAGTCTTATGAGGAGCAGCTGAGGGAATTGGGATTGTTCAGTTTGGAGAAGAGGAGGCTGAAGGGAGACCTTATCAATTTCTACCACTACCTGAAAGGAGGTTGTAGAGAGGTGGGTGTTGGTTTCTTTTCAAAAGTCACAAGTGATAGGACAAGAGGAAATGGCATCAAGTTATGCTAGAGGAGGTTTAGGTGGGACATTAGGAAAAAATTCTATACTGAAAGGTTTATCAAAGACCAGAACAGGCTGCCCAGGGAAGTTGTTGAATCACCATCCCTGGAAGTATCCAAAGGCCATCTAGATATGGAGCTCAAGGATATGGTGTAGAAGTGGCCCTGGTACAGTAGATAGTGGTTAGACTTGATGATCTTAAAGGTCTTTTCCAATCATAGCAATTCTGTGTGATTCTGTGTGTATGGAAGGTCGGTTGGACTTTTTTCTGGCTCAAGTTCTCCAGATCACAGGTGTATTGCTGAAGTTTTCTGAGACTGCTAGTAGTCCTGCTATCCCTCTGGAAAAATAATATCCACTGTACATGTTTGCATCTAGATGCTCAATACATCCTCAAGAAACCCCTTCATTTTCCTCTATGTTTTTCTTTTCCTTATGCATAAAGTATTCATGTTTCCATAGCCCCCTACCTTAAATGCTATTACCTAGGAAAAAACAAACAAACAAACAAACAACAAAACAACAAGCAAAACAGCCTTTTAATGTACATTTTATTTGAGAAAGAAGTGTCCATAATTGTTTTGTTGATACTGTAAATCTACAAACAGACTGAAAGTAACTTTAATATTCATTTTAACAGAGATGCTGAGGGGAACAGAACTGTAAAATCATTGTCTGTAAGTGCATTGAAGAACTTGTCCCTTCATTCCACATGTCTCCCAAAAGCACTTAGAAATGTGTTTTTAATTATCTTGAACATCTAATTAATTTCTATATTGCAAACTGCAGTCCTGGTGGGAAGATATCTGTTTGTCAAGGCATAGGAAGAATAAAATACATATCTTCTGAGAAGTATGGAAAATTGTTAGTCCAGTTTTCAACTCTTCTATTACTGTTCTTAGCCTTATTTTTTTTAAAAAGCATTAATCTCAAAATATTGCTGGTGAGTGGTTTATGTGGTACTTCATTATATTGCCCAGCAGGCAGTGAAATCAGCAAGAGCATGGGCTTGTCGGGCTGCTCCATATGTTTATTAGATAGCACGTACAAAAAACAGCCTTACACACAAATCCTGAAAATGCTGAATCGAGCAAATATAGACAGAAAGGCTGGAAGAGAGGGAGTGGAGGATGGGGAGAGAAGATTGAAATGTGGATGGAACATTTCTCTCCTGACAGAGGAGAAAATGCACCAGGACCCTGAGTGTACCGATACGCATAACTGGACTCACTCCACCTAAGACTACCCTTGAGATACCCTCTCCCTGTGGCACTGGAATGCCATTCATGGCATTCAATGGCCACTGGTCTGTCCCAAAGCTTCAGGCTGACCTCCAAACTCCACAGAAAGATGAGACAACAGCATGCCGAGGCAGGTCAGCACTTCAGCCTTCTTTAAAACCCGAGAACCGAGGGCAGCCCCCGTTCCCCTCCTTCCCAAACTGTTCAGTGGCATCAGATGAAGGCACAGGATTTTTTGGATTCCCTCTGTTCCACCTCAGTTATCAGTTTTACCAGTGCAAAAGAGAGAAAATATGTTTGGTGAGAAAAGCACCACCAAAGTGAAGGAGTCATATGGGAAGACTTGTAATATTATGTATACTGTAATTATTTTTGTTTCATTTCATTTATGGAAGGCAGCTCCAGGGGGTTCTCTGTGTTAAAGCAGGGTCTTAATGCTTGGTGTTATACAAATACAGAAACAAGCAGCTGAGCTAACCAGTTTGTATTCTCAGAATCCACCTGAAAAGCCTCCAGGCAGCTCTTCTGCCAGACAAGGTGATCAATTAGAATATCTTTCAGCCCCACCAGGTAGTCCAGGATTACACTGCTCTTTTTTCCTTACTGTATATTATAGACCATTGTATAAGTACATTGAGCAACATGATGGACATCTATCTGTAGCTTTCATTGTTTGCCCCAACTCCTTTAAATAAAAAATCGAGATCTTGTTCAGAGAAATGTGTTGTTGTTGTAGGCTTTTTAATATGTGTGTTAGAAAAGCCAGGTATAACTTGTGCTTAGAACTGATTGGTAGAGCCTAACAGTAGATCCACAATAGCCCTAAATTCCTGTGAGGTTTCATTACTGATACAAAATGCATTTTATCTCCTAAATAATTGCTTAGATATTGCCTTTCTATGCAAGTGGCAAACAAGGAAAAAGGGAAGAAAACAGGCTTTTAGGGACTTACATAAAGCTATGGAAAAATATCTGTCTAAAGTGAAAATCCCCAGAAAAACACATTAGGGAAACAGTGCAAAAGAATCTAAAGAAATATTTATCTAATAATAGAAAGGCTGGGATTATCTCTCCCCTGGATTTATCCCTAAAAGACCTCCAATGGAGAGGACACATTTTATGAGAAAATGTCTTCTGAAAAGTTTCCTTAACTAAATAACATAATTTAAAGAGTTACTGTTAAATTCTGAGGGATTTCTAGTGCTTTGATATACTCATAGCATAGTTCTACAATATTTCCTAGCTGATAATCCTTCTCTAAAACGGAGGTCATTGTCTGTGATATTCTACTCTAATGGCTTTGGTTGTTAAAGTAAAATGTATCTGTGTATACAGAAATTCAAGAAGCTCAGAAAATGTAGGGCGCTAGCAAATAGTAAAGGCAGCTTGTAAAATCTTGATATTGTAAAGCCTTTGAACTGGCAAAGTTCTTGTTATAACTCAAGAAATGCCTTGGTACAATAGATACACAAAGGCACAATTTAGTCACATCTGTGGTAAGATTTATTTTCCCTGAAATCCTTAAAGAAAGTCTTTAATAATTTTCATGTCTCTTTCCCAGTACCAGATTTTTACATGTTTTCTTAATCTGTAAGAGATAATGTAGTCAATTACACTATTTTATTCCTTAGATAATTCCACTGACTTCAGATGATTTTTTAAAGTAGAGTAATACTCAGGTTAAATGTGAGAAGTCTCTATTCTACCCCCCCATATAGTAGCTGCCAGCCTAGGCTTTGGATATGACACAAATTAAGACCCATTACCCAAATTCCCCAATAAGATTTTAAATTGGCTTTCTCTCTGAATCATCGGCTACCAATAAGAACCAAACGATGGAACACTGAAAATAAATCCTAGCTTTTTGAACAATTCACCACTCATCTAAATTGCAGAGGACAGACTGATTTTTCACACAGGGCAGGACAAATGAAATCAAATACACTATTTCACAAAATAGTTTCAGTAAAATAAATAATTCAATGTTACTAGATTACTGCAGAATGACTCCTATAAAATCATTGGCAAGAACAGACTTCTGTGAAGTCAGTTCTGGCACCTAGTTTAATGCATGGAGGTCAGAAGACAAGACTATCTGCTTGGCTAGTACATCATTCTTGCATGCTACAGAAGAGTTTTTCAAGAAATATGTGCTGAGCACAAAGGTTTAATACTATTATGTTCTTTCAAATATAGCCCAGTGTCAGTCTGACTATTTGAATGTGCCGGTGTGTAATAGTTCTGTCTAACAATGTATGAAAGTATGAAAGACTAAATTACATTAGAAGAAACAGTCTGTAACTTTCATGCTACCATATACTGTTGGTTTGCCCACAACTGCAATAAAATTTCCTATCAGATTTGCTGTAAACCAAGAAATATAAGGTTTATATCCACAATTTACTTTCCAGCCAGATTACAGTAGAAATTAATTGCTTAGGAAGCAATGTCATTACATGTCAGAACTAGGTTGTCTCAGTGTTGGATTCAGAATATCTTCTAATAATAGTATATATAAAATACCAAAATTATGCATTGCTGTCCCTAATTTCTCCATTTCAAGATAAGCAAAACCAAGGCTGATACAAGATACTGCTTTAGCAATGTATCAGTTTCAGCAGCAGGAAAGATGGTCAGAGGATGCAATGGTTTTCAACTTCATAATCAGTGTTAAAAAAATAAGCTGAATTCTTCGATATTATTGGAATAAAAGAGATGGAGTTGTTTCAGTCAGTCAGAATATCCTGAGTAGACGTTTAGATTCATTGCCACAGTTTTATTGGTGAGCATAATTCCTTATGCTCTTTTTCCAAATAGTTCTTTGTTTCAGTTGAGCAATTAGTGATTATTAGTCAATCAGAATGCAATTACCCCCATTACGGAATAAGGACAGACATGTTAAAATGACATAGGTCTCTGAGTAATTCTTCAATATTTGACTTTTTTTACCCTTCATTACACATACAATAATAATAATAAAATCTATTTAAAGAACAACTATACCATGAGCCAGGGATATTTTTTTCTCTTTTGTAATATTTTAAGTTAATAATGCATTATAAAGTTACTAAGAATACAGGGTGTTTTATTCACACTCAATATTCTTAGCCAGGAAAAAGATAGTGTTTCACGTTTGTAAAGAATTTTTGCCTGTTTTAACATGGACATTGAATTTAAAAGCCTTAAAAGAAGCCTGTTTCAAAGGGCAGATAATTACTGTTTCTGAAAATTGGTCCTCATCTGCATGCCCCAGATTTACTAGTCATATTAAAAAAATCTTGACCCTGGGTCTCTCTGAATGTTTTCCAAATGAGCATTGCTGATTCCATTGTCTATGTTTATTAATCCTAGCTATGATTAGCCCTTTAGAACGTAAGCTTTTTCAGATTATGATTTTAATAATAGTAGTTCGGGGTGAGGCTTTAGCTAAACTGTCCAGATGAAATCAAGATTATGATCCTTTCATAGCTGAGGTTAATATTGTAAATACCAGTTATGCCCCTTGCTGAAGGACTGCTTCAGTAATTCACTGGAGTGAAATGACCTCAGTCCCAGAAATTAAGATCTTCTAAAGGTCCTAGCAAGAAGCCATGTAAAGCAGTAATCAGAAGTCAGTGCCACAGAACGGTATAATGTTACCTTCAGTCTTATTTAATTTGGGGCATATAAAGATTCCTTCCTTCCTAAAAATTCAGATTAAAGGGAGAAAGTAATTTAGTAGTTCACACCTCTGACATTAAGCTGAGAATCAGCACTGCAGACACCTGCTTCAGAATTGTCATTGTTTCCATGGTGCCACTTTCCATCACCTATTTTTAATAGTTTACACAACAAGATCAAGGGTGTCCCAGCTGTTACTGCCACTGTTGCTAAGCAACCTTTAAATCAGAGTTCAAGAAGACAAAGAATCATGCTTGAAAAATTTCTCAAGTGTGCTTTCCCCCTTCTTCTTCTGTCTACACGATTTTTCAGATGCCATGTTTTCTGTTTCTTTTTTTGCCTCTTTCAAATTTTGTGTGAATCAACAGTAGTCCTCAAAAAGAATAAGCCACTTTCTAGCTACAACAGACACTTCTTTATGCTAAAGAGCAAATGGTGGCATTAAATAAAGAGCTTAAAATATTTACTTTTTTATTTTTTAATTAAATCTAAATATTTTTAGAGCTCTGTAACCTGCTTTTGCTGTTGTGTAACATCTGTGCATGACTGCATCATGGACCAACACACGGATCAATGGAGAGAGATTCAGAGCTTGCAGGGAATATCAATGCCGCCTTGTGCCTTCTGGAATCTTAATGCTGTCACCTGCAAAAGGCTTAGAGGTTGAAAATAAACAGCAAGAAGAATGAAGACTTAGCATGCATGAATCTGGAGGAGTTTGGGGATAGATTTATGTTCTAGAACGTCAATATTTTTCAAACTTTATTCCTCAACAATTAGCATCCTCACCCCTCTGTACTTCTAATTGTGTGACAATCAGTACCATGTCTTTTTAGTTAATTAGATGTGCTAATGTTGGAAATAAAGCAGTGTTGTGGAATGTAAGGAACAAGGAAAATGTTGAAGCTAAGAGATCCATCATTTCATTTAAAATCTAGTTTGTCTTAATAGCCTTCCTTTTATTTAACCCATCTAAACTTTTATGTCTTCAGATGATATTTTCTGTTGTCTTTTAAATCCTCCCTTTTCTGCTCTTTCTTTCAATTCTAAATTCTTTATCCCATATCATACCTGCTTGAACTCTTTCCTTTCTTTGCACCTCTCGCTGCAAACCATCTGGACTGTGTTTCTTCTTTCTTACCCTCTTATAATGCAAATTTGTTCTACAAGATTTTATTTTTTTATTTGAAAAGGGTTTTATTAATAAATTGTCTTATGAGAACCACTTTCTGCCACTGCTCTTCACCTTTTCACACTCTCAAAGCCATTCTTGTTCTCACAAATAGTGTTCTCCCTGGTTTTTTAATCTTCATGCTAGTCCATAGTTTGCCAAGCAGGTAAAAAATTCACTCATCTCATAACAACCAGTTCAAGTAGCTCTTTTCACTCATTTAGAAAATTACTTTCCACTCAGTTTTAAGCTTGAAATTCCATGTAAATTCAATGCTCATAAAACTCTGTTGGTCAGAGACAGAATTGTGAGCAGCTCCACCATCTTCCCTGCTACACTGCTGCCTCATTAACTGTCTTGAACTTGGGAAAATGCCAAAGAGCTGTCCTTGTGTCCCTTCAGCCCTCAGACTTACTGTTTGACCACTTTATGGGAACTTCTTAGCAAGAGTGCCTGTTGCGATGGTACTTCTTTATTTAGTTAGTTATTTGGTTTGCTTGCTCATTGTCAGGAAACATTTATCCCCTGGGAACAGGACTGAGATCACCAGACTCATTTAAGGGAGGTTACTGAACTTCTGGATGATGCAACTTTGTTCTGTATCTTCTTGGTCCGTGTCTGAAGCTTCCACAAGAAAATAAATTACTCAATCTGTGGAATCATTTGAAGCTTATTTTCATTTCATCTGTGTTGATGTAAATTAGGAGAAAACTCATCACAATTACAGAATGACCAGTACTGTAAAACTGCTGTCAGTAAGAATCAACATTTAGAGCTCTTACCCAAAGTGTAGATCCACTGCCAGTGTTTAATGTGCTCTCCACAGTCAGTCCCACTATTCTGAGTAAATTAATAGATCATGCCTCAGATTTATTTCATTGATTTCTATGCATTCTGCCAAGGAAAGATATCTTAAAACTCCCAGGTAGCAATTTATGTATGGAAATATATCTTTCCTCACTAATACTCTGGAAATATTCTATAGTTATTTTTGTCTGGATTCTAAACATCTCTTTGGGTTTTGCTCCTCCAAAATTCTAAAGAAATATACTTGGTTTAAATTAATGCTGTTACAGTAATATTTCTTATATAAACCCCAAAGATGTGAATGGGAAATTTCTGGCAGATGAGTTTGGAAGTTATGAAGTCTGCTTTTTCTTACAGAGATATATGGGAGCTGTAGCTCCTTATTATTATTATTTTGCTTTTAGCACCTTTGCAGTTAAATATCTTTGTCAGAATGTCTCTGTTTAGCATAATCTATGATACAGCCATTAAATGAACAAGTTAATTTAAGAATGGTGACACTAAATATAGGTCCAGGTCTGGGACACTGGCATCTGACTGAAAGACTGTAAGTAGAATCGCAGCACTTAGTCAGTACACCAGACCTGATGACTGAGGAAGAGAAGTAAAACATGTGATTAATACATATTTGCTGCAAGAGCCTGTACCTCAGCTTACCCTCCAGAGGTGAGTGCAATTATTCTGCATGCAGCTGCATGTTAATGCCCAAAGCCAATGCTCCAGCACCAGCAGCTGCTACCCCTGCCAGATCAGGAAGCCTTTGTGACAGTGGAAAAGCACAGTGAGCATGGTATTGCTCCCGGACTGCTCCCAAAGAGCTGTTAACACAGTTGTCTCAATAGTCGGCTGCACGGCAGTAGCTCCTCAGGGTTTACATTATTGATCAGTTCCTTACCGGGCTAAGCACTGTACAAACACACACCAAGAGCAGTGCTGGTTTTTGCCCTGAAGAGCTGTGTAGGCTCCTGTAAACACACACTCACAGAAACTTTTCTCTCTCTGAGTGACCATTCCCTCAAACTAACAAGTGGTCATGGGGAATATTGCTGCAAATACCGACATTTTCCTCCTGCCTTAAATCCCATGTAAATTAGGATCCAAATCATGTAATGAGAGATTAAATTTACAGTGCAGCATAAAATAAACAAATGAAATGAGGGTGATTTAATCGAACACTACACCATTTTACATGCTGAAAACAGTTCAGCAGA
This sequence comes from Megaceryle maxima, assembly GCA_024605025.1. NCBI lineage: Eukaryota > Metazoa > Chordata > Aves > Coraciiformes > Cerylidae > Megaceryle > Megaceryle maxima. The sequence continues at coordinate 21,839 of JANHGN010020447.1, read as the reverse complement.
GCTATCAGTCCTGGCATTTCAATTTCTGTCACTGTTTAAATCGATATTAACAGCACTGGTATAATACAAATGATAATAACTTAAAACTCATATTTTCTTTCCAGAATTCAAACTCGTTGTGATTTAATCTCATGATTTAGATTGTGGTGGTTCCTCATGCAATCTGTTACACTATGTGACAGACACAATTCTCTTCACCTCCTACCATTTTCATGGTACTATCAATAAAAAAAAATGAGCATATTATGTGTATCTCAAAGTCACTTTGAAGATCAGGACAAAAAATCTGAAGACTTTAGTTTTCTGATGTGTCAAATACTTATTAATAATTGTGCAATTTCTTTGATGGGATTCAACTTTTTGATTTAGTAATTCTTCTGTTATGAAGCGATCACAGAGTAATTTATAAGCATTTGTTCGTCTCCCTTCATGAATCACAAACCATAATCTTAAAGAACTCTCGTAAAAGAGTTTTTTACAGCTAAACAGGTTTTAAATATAATTAGGAGAATCTAAGAATTTTAAGAGTAGTCCTGAAGCAAATAAAGGATATCTAGCACAAATAAACAAAGAAATGTTAAAAAAATAGACAAAGGAGAAACAGTTACTTGATCATTTCAAAGATGTCATATTTCATTCTTTATTCTGATTGTAGGAAATTAGCCATTGATGACCAGGAACAATTGATTTTCCTTCAAAGCTCTTTTGTAATTATATCTGAACGCTGAAAACTCTAGTGCCGCCACTCAGCTGTACAAGGAGTCTCTTCAATTGGTTATCTTATTACAGTAAGTGCTCTGTTGTCCTGCTACTAGTACATATACCAAAGGTCTGTGGTGCATTCATTGTAAACCCTGTCTTTTAGATATGCTGAAAGAGTCAGATAATTTACATTACAGGCTGGAATGAAACACACAAGCTGTCAGCACAGATGCACTTGTAGGACTTTTTCTTTACTGCACTGGCTTACTATTCTTAAATTTTAGGTGTGGTATGTCCATCGACTTCTCAAGACTGTAACTATATACATATGCATATACATAAATATATATATATATGTATACATACATTGAGAGAGAAAGAGAAAACACATATGTGTATTATATTTATATGTTGTAAAGTCAAGGGATCACAAATCACATTAAGAATGAATGACAACATCTGATCACTTGTCTTCTGATCACTTTATAGTGAAAACATACAGAAATTTGTCAGGGAGATTTCCAGACCTAAAGGTCAGAAAAAAACCTATTGTGGATTTCTTCAGGTCTTATATGCAATAAAAATAAAATTTAAAAAAAAAAAAAAAAAAAAAAAAAGTAACAGGGAGGGTTGCTTGATTTTCAGTTCTGAATTTTTATTAGCTGACTCCCTTTAGTTCTGATGATTTAGCAACTCTTGCACTCGGAGATCTTTCATCCTTTTACTCAAGTAGAGAGCAATCCCATATTTCTGCATTTTTCTGCATACAATCTTATATTCTACATGTCAATCCTGGTAACCAAATAGTAAGATTTTATTTGTGTTTTCATCTATTGCCACTTCCCTTAAATTAACTAGAAATACCAGATGAACTAAGGAGAAATATGAAGACTCAGATCTCATTTTATAGTAAATTACACATGAAATCTTAAAGAAACTTGCAGCAGATTCTCAAAAGCTCAGGCTGTACTGAGTGGGTTTCCTACAGTTCAGGAAAGCATTGGAGTTGAAACGTAGTTTTAAAGCCCAGGGTGCAGCTGGAGTGGGACTGGAAAGGACCTACCAAAGAAAAGTTTTGAGATTCTTAGAGACTTATTCTGTTATTCAAGTTTAAAAAAAGAAAAGAGTATATTTTATGACGGTTAATGAGAAATTCTATTGCTCATGACCACAAAGGTAAGTGCTAAGTGTTTCTTAGGTATTGGATATCAATACAATTCTTTTTATTATTTGTTGACACATAATAGAGAAAGGGCTAAGCAGAGCTGTACTTATTTTCCTCTACTTAGAGCAACGAATAAAACTGTTAACAGAAATGTTATTTTATGCTAGCTGCTGGATTTTTTTTTAATAGCGGGTGATTAATTTTGTTACTAATATTGCAGAAACTTCCTCTTTCTCCTGATTCTATGTGAATTTAAGACTGAATTTGTGGTAGTATATATATACTGGATTTAACAGGCTCTTAATTAAAAATTAGCAATAAATATATGTTTTGATTCACTCTTTTTCTTTTTTTCTTCTAGGAACAAGCAGATCTCCAAATGCAGTTCCTAATGCATCATGTGAAGTAATTCTCTGTTCCAGTCCTCATTCCATATGCTTCATGTTCCTGTGACAACATTTGTAATTTCCTATAGGCTTCTGTCATCTGTTCAGTGCATCTAGACATGCCATTGTAAGAATCAAATAAATGTTATCTTGTTGTCCTCAACCATATGTTTCAAATCAGGGATTTGAACTTCAGTCAAGGGAAACATTTGTTTTTTCAGCCCTTCTTGGATTTGACAAGAGGAAATGGTCTATTGTTCCACAAAAAAAAAAAAAAAAAAGGCTTACTCTGAGAAGACACTCAGCATTTTCATTTATAACCTTATTCTCTACTTCCAATTTATTTTTCTTTCTTTTTACCTCTCTCTTTTTGGAGTCACAGCTAGACCAGAAGTGTGAAGAAGTCAAACACTTCCTTTGTTGTCAGAATCTGCTGTGTTTGAAGACCTGGGATCTGAAAGCTGTAATTCTCTCATTGTAACTCTCTCATTCGGCTTTATCTACCAGCTACATAGAGTTTGATGGTACTGGCCTTCAAAAACTGAAGAGATGTTTTTGGTGTGGCTGCAGTATGTTTGAGTATGGAGGCAAATTTCATTGACTGCTATGGCAAAACCCTAAATAATCACAGGAAGTATATGAACCAAAAATTCCAGACTAATGTTCCAGTAGGAGCTCTGAACAAGAACATTGAAATCAATTTCTAGATTGGCACCTGGATTAAACTAAAGAATGAAACCAACTGAGTTCAGAAAATACATTTAATATAATGAATCTCACTATATAATGGGTAGAAAAATGACAAAACCAGTCAAATCAAAGCGACTGATGTTGTCCACAATAGTCTTTAGAGGAACCTGAAGCTGTAACTTCGTTCTGTATCACAAATTTCTCTGCTGCAATCCTTTTCCCTTCATTCTCATTCTGTGCTCTGTAATGAGTCACTTACCTTTATATAACTCAAATATTTCAAGCATCTTACTATGATTATTTTTAAAGAGATTGCTGAACTAGAAACCAATGTCTCCTAGCACTATGCATTCCTATCAGGCTCTTATAATCAGGATGATCGCTTAATTAGCATGTTTGTTTCCACTAGGGTATACCAATTAAGAGATATAACCACACTGCTGTACATTCCTATTAATGCTTTTCTACATTTAAAGTAAGATCACACACTTCAACAGGTGTAGCTTTTAACATTAACGGAAGGTTTTCCAGAGGATATTGAAATATTCTGCCATCTGTTTCTTATGCTAGTATATTTAAATTACTAAAAACTAGACATTAGGTGTTTTTGTTTAAAGGTTAGGTGGTTTTTTACCAGAATATTAACTTTATTTAATAGTTTTCACAAACACATTCAAGCTATTATTTTAATAAGAATACTGCTGACATGAATAATGATTTCTCAGCTACTTCCACAGAAGTGTCATCCCCATTTATTTTGCTTTTGTGTGTATACTGTTCTTGGTAATTACAGCAATATTTTTCTGAAAAATTCCTCTGTTGTGTCCTTTGTTTCTCTTTATTCTGGACATAAACATCAGAGCTTCTTCTACCTCTTCTATTTTTATTGCTATAAAATACATTTATTTATGTTTCTTATGACTTTGCTAAAAAAACCCTGACAAGTAATGATAAATTTACATTTATTTCCCATGAATTTTGAATAAGGAGCAGAGTCATCCAAAATTTTTATGCAGTTATCATTACTATTAAAACTTATTTTGTTACATTCTTATACCATAGTTAAAAATCTGTTTTGTACTGCCAGTCTTGCTTCTTTTCTAGAAGAACAAAAATAATTTTAAAATTTAGGCTTTTCACACTCGATAAAGTGTTTGAATACATAAAGTATTCAGAAAAGTGTTCATTATAGATGTCAAATTATTTTAAAATGTAAATGCAGAAAAATAACTGGATTTTATTTTAAAAAATTATTTTTAATATGTGTATACATTTTCCCAGTGTAAATCTGTAAAGAATCTGCTTGCTTTTCAACTACACTTCTACTACTTGGTCTGAGATACACCTAATTAATTCATTTAGAAATATAATGACTACAGAAAACACTATTAAAAACTCATTATTGCAACTCTCAAGCACAATTTCTGAAATATCTACGTGTCATACATCTCAAAATTTAAGCCTTAGCCTTAAACAATACAGTATGTTCTTATAGTCTTTTTTTTTTTTTTTTTTTTTTTAGTATATAATCTATTGCAGTGTTGCAATTACTAAAAAGCTTTTAAAACCATTCTCTTCAATGAGTATTTAGTGGACAGTTCAGTCCACTCTTCTATTTTTATAAAGGATATGATGCTGATTCAAAATCACTCGCAGTTATCACAAATTCAGGATTCCATGAAGAAACATGAAAGAGACAATTGTGTAACTGAACAGAAGCTTCTCTATAGCTGCAATGCTTAGGAAAGCAATTGCAAAGTATCATTATCTGCATGGAACAGCAAATAATGAGTTTTAAAATAATTCTATGAATGTACTAACATCAGAACATCAAATAAGAAATCGTGTGAATTGGTTTATCTTTTGCACAGAAACTTTAGAATGAAAGAAGCTTATAAAAATGGGAATGTATCCCAAAATTCCCTTTCCCAATATCTTTTGATGCATTTCACTTTTTATGAGGTACATATAGGTACTGATGGCTGTATAGTTACATTTCTTAAAGACTTTCTCTGTAAAAGTTTGTTTTCACCTACTATTTTGCCAAACTGTAAGCACTAGTTTTGGAACAGCAGTTTTTCCTGAAAGTTAACTTACACTCATTTCTTCCTGGGAAGAAAAAAAACCCAAAGTCTATAATTTCCCAGAACAAAGTTGAGTAAAATTATATTTTTCTTTTCTCTTTCTTTTCTTTGCTTTTCTCTTCTTTTCTTTTCTTTTCTCTTCTTTTCTTTTCTTCTTTTCTTTTCTTTTCTTCTTTTCTTTTCTTTTCTTTTCTTTTCTTTTCTTTTCTTTTCTTTTCTCTTTTCTTTTCTTTTCTTTTCTTTTTTT
>JANHGN010020447.1:0-10304 GCA_024605025.1 Megaceryle maxima | reverse complement strand
CAAGATAAATCATCTGAGCAAGATAAATTATGCTATTTTAGTGCAGCAACAAGGTCTTTATAAAGAATGGCTGTGTTGTGCAAAGCTCAGCAACTCCCAGTCTTGCAAAAAAATTGAAATGCATTAATTTTTCCAAGTGTTTGTAAATTTGAGGAAAGAAAAAAATGGAAAATGGTAAAGTGCGGCACTGATTAGACTAATTGGATTTATGACTAAAATTTTGAGGTTTGGAAAAATAAGCAATGCTACCGTTTTCATCATTGTATTGTCAACTGAGAAAAATAGGGAAAAAAATAACATGGACTGCCCTCTAAGATTTATTTTAGAGGCTGATCTGAGGTATACATTCTAAAGATGGAAAATGGATTTTGTTTTTGAGAAGTATTATACATGTGCTGTTGAATAATTGACTTACAGTTTGTTTAAGTAATCAAATCTCTTTGACATCAGTTTATGTAAGATATTTTTAGAATAGAATATATAATATTGATGGCTATTTAGGAAAAAGTAAACTTGCTGTAACATTTGGATCATTTTCTGTACTGACTTGATAGGTCTGTAGATAAAGGTTCAATTACAGTCACAGAATTGTAATTTTAATTGGAAAATTTCATAGGCAGTGTTCACTATGACCAGAAAAAAAATAGACTAATGAGAGTAACAACTAAGTCATTTTTTAAATTATGCACATGTATTAACTAAAGCAAGAAAATATTTTTTCATTATAGCTCTTAAAAATACCTTTTAAGGGCTGCATTTAGATGGTCTGGGAAGTATAACCTGGAGGAAGGAAGGTAAATGGCCCATATTCTGGGTTGAATAGATATCTATTATTTGACATGAGAATTTTAGTAATGTCAACTAGTGAGCATCATTGCTTGTGTTATATGCTTTGGAAATTTAGGAGAGCAGAACCTTCATAATATGTTAATGCAATAATGCTTACTTAGATTCTATAGAAGTAAAAAGGGGTTTAGAATTTCCAAAAATATCTAAGGATCTTGTAAACTAACTCCCATAAAAATTGATGCTGCTAGGCAGCTTTGAAGACCATCCAATATAATAGGTAGTATTAGACTGAATTTTTAGAAAAAATTACTAGGACTCAAGCAAGCAAGATCCCTCCTTGTGGGATATGGATTAATTACCTTTGCTAACAGATTTATCGTGGCCCACTTGTAATATATAGTACCAACTACATTAAAACCATTTACAGTCTTCACAAAATAACTTTTGTGGTTTTAGCACCTTCATCAAAAATTTCAAGCATGGGAAATTGTGAGCATTGGCAACTTTAGTAGTCAATCTGGTGACCTCATAAGGCATAATGCCTGAGTACAAATTACACTCTGATGAAACAGATACACACATGTATTCTGAACTGTATAATATTGATGTAACTCAAATCAGACTCCAAAACTTGGATTCAGCAGGACTGATGAAAATAAGATGACATTTAGAGACGTATGGTATTTCCATTTGGAAGCCTTTATGTTTTGGGAATATTTTGATTTAAGAAAAAATCTAAAGTACAAACAGATGATGAATTAAAGATGGCAAATGCATCTTACAATGGAGAAGACAGACGAGAATTTCTTTCTACCAAGGAGAGAGGCCCTAAGGAACCCTTAACAGTATCTCCCTGTTAACATTATGTTTCAAAGGTTTAGGGCTGGGATGGCCACTAGACAAATGACAGATGCTCTTTATTTATGCCTCTCCCTTCCCAAAGAGGAAGGGAACAAGGGAGAGAGATGTATGAATTGGAAAAGAAAACTAAAACAGCTTTAATGAAAATCATTACAATAAAATTAAATACATGTAAAATCAATATTGAAACAAATCCCCCTGATGGCAATTATGTCACCACTGTCACTGATGCTGTAGGCAAGCACTCAAGAAGTCTCAGATTGGACTCAGCAGCAGATAGGAACCAGATTCAGGAGCTGGATTCTGGAACTGGGTTCAGGAATGCACAGACTGAGGTTGAAGGCAGCATGGGCAGAGTCCTCAGACAGCAGCCATTGAAGAAAAGAGCTTGACCTTCACAATCCCTCAGGTTTATACTGAATATTATATATGTGGGATGGAACATCTCACCAGTCAGTTTAGCGTAACCTGTCCTGTCTGGTTCTTCTCACAGGTGCAGCCTTTTACTTTCTGCACCTCTAATGTGGTACACAAGATTTAGCAGTGACCTTGGTCTGCACTGGAGCAAGCACAAGCAAGAGCCTTTCTGCATACCAATCCTTGGTAGTAACTATAAACATTGGGTGCTATTACTTCTAGAAGCCGACACTGTCTGAAAAAATATACCATTAACTTCAGAAAGTGTAGTTACTTAGAAGAGACTTAGCTGAAAAATAAAATCACTGAACAGGGAATTAGTTCTGTTCTAACTCAAACCAGGACACTATGTTAGCTTTATAGTCAGTGCTATAAAGTGAGCTGTCTGGTCAACTCCTGACTTTCTCCTCCCCAGATTAGGGTTGTGTCTGTCTCTCTGAACAGACAGTAAAATAAGATTGTGATTCATAGAGAACCTAGCCACTCTTTGTACATTTTTACCACTGTAATCAATAGATGTTACAGATGTTTGTAACATGCTGTTTAGCATGCAAGGAATGCCAGCAACATAATGTAGACAGTAAGTTAATGATAATTGCAGCAGAAAACATTTTTAATACTGGAATGTCCCTGGGAAGGAGGTTGCATTTTACTATACAAACACTGTTAGGTCAATATTCAGGAGATATGGAGAGGTAAGTGGTATGTTTTCCATACTAAAAATGTGAAGAATGCATTCCTTGTGTTTTTGTAGAGAGAGCCTTCTACTTTTGTGTCTGTGAAAGTAGCTTCTTTCGCACGCTTCTCACTCCAGTTCTGTTTACTTGCTGTTTATGGTAACAAACATAATGGAACTTGTAAGCTTATAATTTCCTTTTTGTATCATTCTTTTCACTGCAACATGAAGATCCTCTTGGTAGTACAGGGTGTGCACTTTTTCATTTTCTCATCCTTTCCTCAGTCTAATATTTCTGCCTCTGTTCCCTGCAATATGCTAGAATTGCTCTGAGTAGTGCTTTGTCATAGGAACTCTTCCTGTATTTATTGTGTAAACATGAAGCAAAGAATTATAGGAAAAGAAAGTATGATTTATGGTTTAGACAATTAGATCCGCCTAGGAGAAATGGATTTATCCTCATCTCCATGAAAATGTCCTAACTTAGTGTTAGATAAGTTGGCTGGAACTTAATTATCAAATGGATGTTATTTTTAGTGTCCACAAAGATTTCATATATGATTCTCAGAAATACTATCTTCCTACATCTGTTATTGAATTGCACACAAGTCGTGCTTTGAATAAATAATGATGTGATGCAATAAGTTTTCTAACAAATCAGGCCCTCTTCAGTTGGGCATCCAAAATGACTGCAATCTTTTGGAAAAGAAAGTATACCTGAATCTTACCTCCCTGTCTATTCAATGGTAATAATATTTCATGTCACAAAAATACCAAGAAGATGAATAAATTATTTCTTTGACACATTCAAATACTGTAGCCGTAAGTGTAACAGAAAAACTCACGGGAATATTAATAATTCTGTATTCAGAGGCTCAATTAAATGGTATGCAATAAACAAAGCATGATGCTGAACCCTGAACAAGGGGAGTGGAATGAAATACTGAGCTGTTTCTCATATGCTGAGTGTAAGCCTTCCTGAGCAATGAAAAAATCTGGAAGCTGATCAGAAATATTATCATGTTTAATGAATGAACGATGTATATCCTAAATTCAGTCTTATCATCATTAATTCTGGTATCTCTTAAGATTAGATATCTTGGCTTTTAACTCTTATACTCTTAAATATATTTTTTATGTGTTCTATTAAAGGTAATCTTCAAAACTTCAGTCATTGTGGTGCTATTATACGAGGTTATTCAAAAACACTCAGACTTACTGCAGTTAAGTAGTTTCCTGTTTTTTTTGTTGCTAACACTTTCAAAGTGGCACAGAGATGAGGGCAGCCAAGTGTCTTCACCAAAGGAGCTGTCTAAAGAGTTGGCTTATGGTGGGGCTTTTTGACAGAGGTCAGGGAGTTACAACTACCCAGCCTTTCTCAAGTTGCTGAAAGGGAAATGAGAACCCTCTAAATCCTGGATAGACAGATCAGTCTCCTGGCAGTGAGGAAGAAGGTTCTAGTATAGAAAAGGCTGCAATTTCCTGAGCTATAAACAATTGAATCACACATGGTTTATTGAAGACATTTGAATGCTGCTGGAGAAAACGTTTTCTGTAGGATTTGGAAATCTCTACCTTGCCTTTATAGACAGCTCTTAGCCCAGTGTTTTGTGCACACAAACTGAGCAGTCTTATTCTTGCTGATTGATTTTCAAATTGATATTGACTTTCCAATTCACATTGCCCTCACCAAGTACCTTCCATTCATCCATCTATCGTATTTCTAGCAGGCTCATCACTGTAGCTTGTCAAGGCCATACATAAATCATCTGAGGCATAATCATATGTCAGATACCTATGCAAATGATTATTCTGTTTTCCAGTCCCTATAATCTAGCAACTTTCAAAAACACTAAAACTTGGCAGTTTGCTATACAACCTATTCATCTGGATCTATTTGTTTATTTTAACCTTCCTGGGTTTGGGTTTTTTTATAGAAAGTAGAATCACACTTCAGCTGAAAGAGAGCTAATGGATGTCAGAAGAGTCCTTATGAAATCCAAAGCAAGGAATTTCATCCCTGTGAAAACATCATGTATTACAATATTGTACTGCAGAGAAGTATATAGAACAATGCACCTTGACTGAATTTATTTAATTAAGTTTAACATATGTTCTTGGAAACAAAACAACAAAACAAACCCCACCACTTCTATTCCAGGCTTCAGTTCCTAACAATTTTTGTGTAAGACCAAATTAAACTGTCAATAAAAAGAATGCTATGCTATTGTAGTATTGGTGGTAAATTGTTATAAATTCAATTTCAAGAAGAAAACATTAAAGATACATGAAAAAAATTCTATGATTGATTTGAATCATGGGGCATCTTTTATACTAGAGTTACATTAAAAAAAAAAAAATTAATTCATAGCTACAGATGTCCTGAACTGATTCTTTGGTTAGAAAATGAAAGCCCGAAAGTCACATTGTTTCAAGACAAGTTTGTAACAAAAAGTGGCTAATATTTTTGATATCAAATCACAATACTGTAACTCAGTAACAGAGTAAGGTTTTATTTTCCATCAGAGATAGAAATACCAATTTTATATCTATTTTTGTTTATCTTTAATTCTACCTTTAATTAAGGTAGAATCATTCTTATGTTTTATACATAACAGACTCTCTCTTAGGAGATTGCCTGTAGGATGCTGGTTTTGTGGATCCTAGAGGTCAGGTAATAAGCTATTGTCCAATAACCAACTGCTACAGCAACAAAATGTCCACAAATCTTCTATGTGTTTTGCTTTTCACCAAACCCTAAAATTAACCTGGGTCATGCTTCTGCTGCACTTGGAGGAGCTGGAGGTTGTGGGAAAGTAGCTGCCACTGTAAAAAGAGAGGACTGGAGGAGGATAGAGAGGGACCATCCTAGGAAGAATAGTCTCTAGTCTCTGTCCTGGGAAGTATTCCCCACTGCCCACTGTGAGCACCAACAAGAGTCAATGGGAAGCAAAACCTGCCCTGTGCGACACCAGTATTCCGGTTCTTCTTTTTCTTCTCATTTCTGTCGTGGAATCAGGTCTTGCTTGACTTTTCATCCTGAAGTGGCAAAATTTGAATTTTCCCACATTTCTGACAAAGTTTAACCCAGAGACTGTGGAAGGAACTGTTGTTCCAGGAACAGAAGAGATTAAATTCTGTTATTTCTCAGAGATATTTCTTGTAGGAGAGCCCTAGCTTTTGCTCAGCAGCCTCATCTTCCCATTCCCATTTCAAGACATGCAGGTTCTCTTGTACATTATAAAAGGAGTATATATGTCTATAAATACATAAGGGCTGGGTGTCAAGAAGGCAGGGACAACTTCTTTTCACTTGTGCATTGTGATAGGACATGGGACAATGGATTCAAGCTAGAGTACAGGAAGCTCCACCTCAACATGAGGAAGAACTTCTTTACTGTAAGAGTTGTTGAGCATTGGAATAGATTCCCCAGAGAGGTTGTGGAGTCTCCTTCCCTGGACACTCTCAAGACCTGTCTGGATGCATTTCTGCGTGATCTGCCCTAGTTTTGTCCTGTTTTGGCAGGGGGATTGGAGTTGATGATCTTTGGAGGTCTCTTCCAACCCCTAATATTCTGTGATTCTGTGATATGTCTTCACAAGGGTCTTGGATCTTACTTCAAGTTAGACAACTTCATCCTTAAGTAGACCTCATTTGTACTGACTAGCTATATCAAAATAGACCATTGATGGCTATAGTGCTCTTATTGTAGTAGATGTATTTGCAGATTCTGAAAAAAAATAATTCATTCAACTACAATAAATTCTACCTGACTACCCAGTGGAACTTCTCTGAGGATGTATTGAAAACTGCAAGACTGGGACTCACATTTGCAGGAAATGTGCGAAATTCTTATACTGATGACAAAAGGCATTTTTTGGATAATATTTTGTCAGTTAAAAGTTCAAGTATTTTTCTCTCTGTCTTGGTACATTTTTAGTATTTGCCACTCTCCTTCCTTTTGAAGGACACTGGTTTGATGATTTCACTAAACATGCTAGGTAGATGCTTCTTTTGATATATAGTATTCTTGTATATAGTAAATTTATCTATATTCAGTTTGCATTTCTGAAATGCAGTATCAGAGATAGTGACAAATGATTGATTAGATTTGACAGAGGAAAATGAAGTATACTTGACATGTAGTTTCTATACTGCACTGTCAATATTTTTCTGTGTATCTGGGCAGATAATTTATCTATCTATTTTCAACCTTACTCATTTATTTTCTGTTTACAATTATAAATAAACTTCAACTGCTTCTCTTTGCTTTGCTTCACTTCACCTTTACTCCCCTGCCATGCCCTGCCTTTTTTGAAATACACATTCAGTAGCACTCAGAATTTAAAAACCTTCCAAACTTAATAACCATCCAACTTAATAACCATCCAAACCTTTTTTTACATAATACAATGAGAAATGGAAAACACTTTTAAAACTCCCAAATATTGACTATTTCACGAATAAACATGAAAATAATGTTTAGCTAAAAATGTTCACAATATTTGTAAGAATCCTACTTAAAGGAGCAAAAATACTTGTGTTGTGCACATGAATACACAAATAGGTTCATCAGGATGTTAAATACCTGTAGATTTGCAACACATACATGTGAATCAGTTGTAAGGTATTACAATTCTTTCAAAAAGATAAACTTTACCTTTGCTTTAGATATAACTGCCTAATACTGCACCCATGGAAACAGACTGTTCACGACAATGCATTTGTCAACAAGTTTCATCCAATATTAATAGGTAATGAGTGTGTAGGGACTAGAAACTTAAAGTACATTGCATTTCTCTCTGAGTTTTCCAAGCTTATTGCAGTAACAGTACCTCACACCTGGTTTTATTGGCAAGTCCTGTTGCAGAGTATAATTAAATCAATTGGTAACTGGGCATGACACAATGTTCTGCTAAGCTTCAAGCTGAGGAAATTTAAATTGACTACAAACTATTTTGGAGAAAAATGAATGTTTCCTAAGGACATAACACAGTCTCAAAAGTGATCAGAGTTTATCTTTGATATGGATGGCTGCATCTGTAGTGGTTTAGCATCTTCAGAAAGATCCTAAGGTTCAGATTTCTGCCTGCAAATGTTTAAAACTGAGCCATACCCTTTTTTTATATCAAAATACTTAAGTGTATGTCCTTTTTTTTTTTTTTTCTCCTAGATACAGAAAGGAAGTTCCATTATCTTTTTTCTTTTTTTTCTTAATTTTTCAGGTTTTTAATTAGTGTCCTTTTTTTTGATGGATTGTTTCATTTTTTCCTTTGGTTGTTTGTTTGGGATTTTTTTTGTTGTTGTTTTATTTTTTTCTGTTGTTTCTATTTTTGTTTGGTTGGTTTTCTGCATATCATCTTTCATAAGGCATTACTTGGGCATGATACAAGAAGATTTAGATGCAGAACCGCCACTAAGGTAGTGGGAATTGTCAATTAAATCTAAGATGTAACACTGAGAGTCTAAGTATCTAAGCATATCTTCAAGTGTTTCCATATGGTGGAAAAACCTCCCTGAACCTGAAAAATATTTAAATTTGTACAATATAGCATTAGGAAAATCCAGGTAGCATTTTGTTGCTTTATATAGAACATAATTATCCCAGGCAGAATGACTGCCTGTTCTCTTGGGACCAGAGCTTAAGATCAAGTCTGAGCATTCATCTTTCCTAGGTAAAGGGAGCTCATGTATAATTGATGTTGATAGCATTAAATGAAACACTCATTGTCTCCTTTTTTTACTACCTGACTTCAGAGTCACATTGTCTGCAAACAATGAGAAAATGAAACAACAAGCTCTACTAGATTGGTTAATTGTTTCAAAGGAGGATGTAAATGGAAAAGACACTTCCAGTAGCATTATCAAGTTTCATGAATGTTGTCATCAATCAAAAATAGCAATCTGACAAAATGAAAACTTCTTCCCTGCAAAAGCAAACATTCCTATATATTTATCCAGAGAGGTAGTCCGAAGAAATTGCATTGATTGTGCATGCACTGCAAAGATAGTCAACAATTCTACAGCAAATCTGACAGCTTCTTGCCATAACAAAATTACTGAAGTGCGCAGTTAACTTGAATTTCTATGAAAACCAAACAAAAACTTACATTCTTCTTTGTTGCATAAATATTCCAGAACATCAGGTAATAATGTATGCCTCATAGATCTAAAGATATGTCAGTTTGACTGAATTTCTAGAATTCAAAAATTTTTTTTGAAATTCTCAAAAATATTCTCTTTGGCAGTTTTTAAAGAGGAATTCTAATTTTCCATCTTTAGAAACAATTTTTAGCTTATAAACAGTACTATAATTATTGATAATAACTAGTACTGAAAAAAAATCAGAATTATTTATATTTTGTCACAAACTTATTCTTATTTTATATTGCAATTCAAGTAGAAAATGTTCCAAAATATTTCTGTTTTCACCAGATGGAAAACTGTTTCACTGTAATTCTATATTCAGTGATAGCAGCTGAATATAAACCAAGCAGATTCTCAAAAATGTTACACTACCTTCAGATCAGTGAATCATTTCCAGACACTGTTAATGCTGAACACATAAATATACATTATTATCTGCAAACTAACTTACACATTGTTCAATATGAAACTGTGCTATGTCCAAAAAGACTGTAAGAATGAAGTTGTTTGGACATATAGCTCTCAATTAAATATGAGGAAGTCTCATCAGGTTTCCATGCTAAAAGAACTATTAAACAGAAAATCATTAAGGAAGCTTCTTGGCCCTGTGATTCCTGGACAAATGCTAAAATGAGCAAATTTAAACTGTTGGATTCCTCAAGCATCTCTACATACCTCAGTGTACCAGTGGTGTAAGTAAATATTTCCTCTTTTTGTACTGCAGAGAATTCCTGTTAATTACACATAGTACAGATGTTCACTGAAGTTCTCTAGTTCTTCATTTGTACTACAGTTTCTGACTGAACATATCTGAATACACTGACTAATAAACAAGTAAGGAAGTCTTCAATGAAAACTAGAAGTCTAGAGGTAAGATTAAAGACACATGGAACAAATGGACAAAGTTTTGAGAAAAGTTCTTCAAACTGCCTCTTCTTCCACTTATACCAGTAAATTAAATAAAAAATATTACCTGCACCTATAAATTTTGCCTTGACTTTGTTCTTAGACTACCATGGCTACAAAAGCACTACTATTACTGAAGGATAACAGGCAGAAATGAGAGCCAAGACTCTCCATAATTCCAGTGGTACCACCTAAAAATATAATATGAAGCACAAGATATTAAAAATGAAACTGTATCAGAAGTTCAGAAAATCAGTTTTATTTAAATGTAAATTAACAAGCTCTCCTTTCCTCCAATCTAACAGAACTGCATAGTCCACTGATTTTAATTAAGATTGAAAAACTGTTTTGATAAAATAAGAAATGACCCCAACATCTGCCCCAAACTTAAAATGAAACTACGCTTGAAATGAATAGAAGAGGAAAGGGGGGGGAAAAAAGTTGTTTAAAATAAGAAAAAAAAAAAAAAAGAAAAAAAAAGACATTGTTAAAGCTATCTTTTCCTCTA
>JANHGN010020446.1:12348-25878 GCA_024605025.1 Megaceryle maxima | reverse complement strand
AGCCCCGGCCAACCTCCCCTGCAATGGTGCCAGGGCTGGGGCAGCCACCACCTCTCTGGGCAGCCTGGGCCAGGCTCCCACCACCCTCAGCACCAACAATTTCTTCCTTCTCCCCGGTCTAAATCTCCCTCTTTTAGTTTAAGATCTTCAGTGTTTCTAGAGGAGAAGGAATTATTGGTTTGTAGACCTGGGTTCACAGGTGTCCTTTGGTCATCTCACCTCAGCCAGCCCAACTCCACCAGCATCCGAGGGATCGCTGCGAGGTGGCCATGCCCGTGTGGGAGAAGCACCCATCTCCATGGGATGAGACAACACCTGATCCCTGAAGCGTGGGGATCTCACAGCAGCAAGAAGCCTCTGCTAACAGCTTTCTACAAGAGAGCATTGAAACATTAAGGCAACGTGGTCTTTATTTCAGGGTTTTGGTTTTTATGACATTTGCCACGCTCAGAGAGACACAGCGAAAAAAAAACCCCAAAATGCCTGGCTGGTAGAATCCTATTAGACCCATTAATCCCCATCAACTCCTAATATCCATGTACTACCTCCCTGGTGATATCAATTAGCACAGCCAGGGTGGGAGGGAGTGACCCAGCCTGGCATGGACAGGGTTGCAGACGGCAGTTGGAGCAGGGACAAGCTCAGGTTAGCGAGGGGAGGCTGGAACAACGCTTTGTCCAGTAGAAATAACTCCCTGGAACTCCTTCAGAGTCTTCACTCTTATGAAAACTCATCTGTGTTTCTACCTGAGGTGCTCAGCAGCTGGATTTAAACATGGTAGATGTCAAGGCATCCCCCAAAGCCAAGTGTTTCATGTGTCCTGAATGGATTTAGACTCTGGTGGGTTGTTGGTTTTGGTTTTGTTTTGCATTGAGTAGTAGTTAGTGACATGTAGTTAGTGACACCCCCAGTCCAGGCAGCTCTTCCCCCAGGGTCACGACAGACCCCTCCTGCTCCCAGGAGCTGGCACAAGCCTGGGGGACCTTTTTAGACCTCCCCCCCCTTTTTAGCTACAAGTACCCAGGGAATGTGTGGTCCCCATGGCGCTCCCTTTGTCCCTCCATCCCGCAGCCACAACCAGCCCCCTTGCAACCTGGCACTGCTGCTCCTGCAGTGGCTTAATGGGGTCCACAGGACCTCCCCCAGCTATCAGCAGAGCAAGTGACCCTCACCAGGGGCTGGCCAAGGGACCACTGAGCCCTTTCCTGCTGAAACCTGTGGCTGCAAAGGGGGCTTTGCAGCAGCGCATCCTCCACATGACAGAAATGTAAAAGGAATTTGTAAATTTTTTTTTTCCACTTTGCAAAGCCTTTTTAGGAGCCAAGGGCGGACATACCAGCCAGGAGACCTTGTCCCGTCAAGCCCTGAAGTGCAAATTATTCTCCCAAGTGCCAGAAAAGTTCAGCTTTCAGCTGGATGAAGGAGAAGAGACAATATTCTCACTTTCTCCTTTCCCTTGGCTCCAGATCCCTCACAAGGCTTTCTGCAATGAGCTGCGACTCACTCACGGGTGAGTTTGTCTCTGGGGGCTTTCTCTGAGGAGCTGGGTGGGAAGAGGTGGGGGGGCTGGAGGCCCCTGGCATGCATTGAAGTGGCAAGTCCTCCAGCTCCCAGGGTGGCCACAGCACCAGGAGTGGGTGAGATTTGTGAATGATGTGAGCACCTTGGGGAGGTCTGCAGAGCAACCAAAGGCAGCTTTGGGATGCTGGGACCTCCAGCAGAAGGGTGCTCACAGGAGCTCTTTCCCTGGAGGGATTCACATCTGAGAGGAGGCGCTTGAGGTTTCAAGCTTGCAATGTTTAAAGATCAAAGCCTGCCTGTGAGCCTTCATCCCCAGCAGGCAGGGGGAAGAGGGGTGGGCAGGCAGAGTGCATGTGGTGACCTCCACACCCTGGGTGAAAGTTGGAAGTAAAATGCCAGCCCCACCAGGCTGCTTTGCATCCAAATCTGCCACTCTCTCCCACTGCTCTTCAGGGGTGCTGGGAGCCTGTGCTGGCCTTGATCTGTTCCTGCTACTTGTTTCAGATTTATTTTTAGATTTGTGGAGAAGGCGGCAGCAATAAATAAATAAATAACCTCCCATCCACACCCGCAACATCTATCCCAGCAAGCTCCTTGCAGACTGGCAACTCTGCAGGGTGACAGAAATCATCTCCACCCTGCCTCCACCCCCTGCCTCTCCTCAGCAGCCTCCATCCATCCATCCCTCCCTCCCTGTGCTCAACCTTCACAGCACAAGGTCTGCAGAGTCAGTGGCCATCCCCTTGCTTCGCCTTGTCCTGCTAAACTGGGACACCCTTGGGCTGGGCAGCTGTGCCATGAAGAACAATTTCTTCCCCTCCAGGGCTGTCCCAGGCTGCCCAGGGCAGGGGTGGAGTCCCCGTGATCCCTGGAGGGGTTTCCAAGCCCCCCATGGAGCTGTGGTGCTGAGGGCCAGGGGTCAGTCCTGGCACTGCTGGGGGAGTGGTTGGATTTTATGACCTTAAAGGTCTTTTCCAGCAAAAATAATTCTGATTCATCCCAATATTTCAGCAGCTCTAACTCCTTCCTCCTGTCGAACCAGGAACACCAGAGCGTATCACATCTGCCGTGAGAAGCTGCTGGCATCACATCGGGACTCGGGCAGCTCCCCGCAGAGCAGTCGTGTCCCTACGTAGCTAGAAACCTTCCAAGTTGAACCACAGCCCCTGTCACTCGCTGGTACTTATTGTAACTTGCAGGCTGCATTCTAGAAAAATAAAAGGGGGGGAAGTCCCTCTGTGTTGGCTGGCCCGTAGGAGAGGAAGGGCTGAGTGCTCTGCAGCAGCTCGCTCGGCTCCGCTCCGCACTGCAGCTCGCTCTTGCATCACTCTGCGCTCGCCCCGAGGATGCCGAGGCGGGACGGCTCCTGCAGAGCTCAGCCAGCCCACCCGGCGGGGTTACCCGGCAGGAACGGCGCCGAAAGCAAAAGCGAGCCCGGGACGATGTTCAACGTGGACAAATTAAATGCCCCAGGAGCTGGTACCCACGGGCCTGCCCGAATAAACGCGCCCGAGGGGATGGATCTCTGCACAAACCCGAGCGTTGCGGGGCGATCTCCATCGGCTTTCAGTCCGGGACGGAGCCGCGGGGTGCTGCTCGTGCATTTCAGGATGCTACGAGTGTAATAAATGATTAATCATTTGAAACGAGCTGTAATTAGGGCTCGTCCTCGCTGGGGATGAGGCAGGGGTTGCTCAGCCACCACGTGCCTGAGGCTGGGAGGTGAGAGGGGTCCGTCTGGGTGCCCCTCGGAGCGACTCTGATCCATCCCCGTGGCCAGCCGACGTGTCTGGGACACAGCACAGAGCCAGAGCTGCTGCCTGGGGACTCTGGCAGCAGCGAGGGGCGGGCAGGACCCATGCCGGGGGGGGGGGATGCTTCAGGTGAGGGTCCCCTAAATCGAGCGGGGGGGAGCGGTGGCGTCCAGCCGCTGCTGGATCCCGGCTGGCTGCTTCCACGAGCAGAAAGGAAAGTCTCTGGGAAGAAGGGAGACAAGGTCCATAAATCAGGGACTGCGGATGGCACGAGTGGCATTTACGACTCCCCCAGCACCCGTGCGCTGCTGGGGAATGATGCAGAGCCCTGGCCCGGCTTGGCTCTGCTCCCGGAGGACTTCAGCACCTCCTGTCTCCTACCTGCTGCTGCTACCCCTCGATTTCTCAAAACCCCTCATTTTTCCTTGGGAAATGCCACCTTCTGCTGTGCCCTCACCTTCTGCCTGGTGCAGGGAGTGCTGCCCAGCACCCTTTCCCTGCTCACAAGCACCTCCACTTTTGGTGGAGCTGGAGACAGCTCCTGCAGGTGAATTTATACACGGTCGCTTTAAACCGAGGCAGAAGCAGCTCTTGCATTTTTAAGTCTATAAGCGCTTGACAGATCCCCATCTCCCCAGGAGGCCAGAGCTCTCTCTAATCACCACACCCCACCCGGTAGGTATTTGTTCAGATTTAATAACTTCCAGGAACACCAGTTAACCCCAGACCCCACCTGCGGTGGCTGTATCTTTCCTAGATCTTTGACAGTGTTGAACACGCTACAAGCCTTTCCCTCAGCCAAGATTTTTCTAATTTACTGTAGCATCACCCATGTTACATTAAAATAACAGCGTTCGGGGTCTTTGTGCACAGGGGAGGTGGGCGAGCAGGCGCTGGGATGCTAAGGAGGACATCAGGGATGCTGACAATGGTGGTCAGCACAGATTGAAAGGCAGGGTGGGGCTGTAGAAGGGAGCAAGGAGGGCAAAGCACTTCCAGGCACAAACTCCTGCACTTCTGAGAAGGAAAGTTTGGGTCAAATTTGGTGATCTGTTTTCAGTGAAGTGGGTGATGAGCAGAAAGGGAGAGCTGCCAGGGAGGAGCAACTCAGTGCCCATGGGTGGGACTGTGGGAGGGGGATGTGTTCCTCTGGTGGGGCTTCACCTTTCCTGCTTTCTCCCTCTCTCTTGAAGGCTACTGTAAAGAAGTGGCTGGAGCAGAGACACCTCAAAGAGCAATCAGACAGCAATGACCTCACAGAAGAGAGCAGCACTTGTCATCCAGATGGGTCAGGGCTGGTTGGTGAGAACACCCAGAAAAGGCTAAGCCCCAAAGCAGGGAGATAAAACTTGATACTCTCAGAATAACTCGATGCCAGGATCACTCAGCAGTCCCTTAACCCTTCTTATTACTGACCTGCCACCAAACTGCACCTCCAGGCTTCCTCGGCAAAAGTGCCTTTTTTTTTTTTCCTATCCCTGGACACCCAAGGGCTTGATGTCAGCTGAGACAGCTGGAAGGGAAGAACATCCCATTGTGCCACCTCTGGCCATGTCCACTGGCAAGTCCCTCAGTGACAGACACTTCTGAACCTAGAACCACAGCAAATTGTAAATCTGAGACTTTTCAGAGACACTGGAAGACCCCAGAGAGGTGGCTCCCTGCAGGGAATCAAGATCAACACTTTGGGAACCATTGGTTGCTTCCGTGCTCAGAGCACGTCCCTGGCAGATAACCTGTGTCTGAAAGCAAGAGCTTAGCCTAATTCTGTACAAGATTAGGTATCAGCAACATCATCTAAGCACAAGGATGCATCAGGCTCATTGATCACTTTAAATGGTAACTCAAAAAGTTCATCCCATTGCGTAAGAGCTGCAGGATGCCTCTGCTCTGTCAGAGGAAGACGCTTCTCCCGTTGGGTTGTGTCGATGGCAGCACAGTGCTGGGCTGATGACTGCACGTGACTTGGGTTATGTTGTGTTTTGGGTGCTTTTTATACCCTCCCCAGGGCAGGAAGGTTTTATTTTCTGCAATGCTTCTGCACAAGGAACAGTCCCCACACAAAAACCCCTCGTCTCAGAGCTCCCACCGTCTTGTTTTGAGTGCAACATCTTCCAAGGGACACGTTGTCATTCCACCAAAAGAGGAGAAGCAGACAGGAAAGCATTTTAAAAGATGTACTAAAGCTTTCTCAGGGACCATCTTGCTGCTGAGTCAAACTGCATTTTGGATGAGGAGTTGTTTTATAGATGGGCTGGTGTCAGCTCAAGACAAGAGTCCTGCAGCGTGATGGAGACAATGAGGACAGAGGTGTTCAGCGGTGGGTTTTAGTGTGTGCCACCACAGCTCCCACAGTGTCCAGCAAAGCAAATGATCGATCATTTAGTGTCATTAGACAAGAAGCTGTCACAAGAGGAACATCTCCTGCTTGGGAAATAAGCATCTCAGCTTTGCCTTGGTGCCGATGCCTCAGCAGGGGACCCGCTGTTCTATGACAACTGTCTCTAGCTGGCAGCATTCCTGCCTGGAGAACACCAGAAACACAGGAACCCTCTTTGCTACCCAGGTGTGCTTGTGCAATTTAATCTTTGAGACGTGCAGGATGCCACGTGGCCCAGCAGCTTATCACCAAACTACAGGAAAAGCCAAACATCTCCTGTGTTCTGAGTCTGCTCCAGTGAGCTGGGCAAAGCAGGTCCTGGGGAGACAAATCTAAAGCCTAAAATGGATTTGAGGGGATGGATAACAGCACAAGACACCTGATCACACCTGATGTTCACCGGGCTTATCTCTGAGCAGGGTGATTAAACTCCCTGTATTTATGGGCAGCGAGTGACCCATGCTCCTTTATTCACCAACACTCGCTCCATGCCCCAGAAAGAAACTTTTCTGGTCAGATCCATCGCCAGACGAGGTTTGTAATTATTCAGAGCCCCGAAATAATACATCCCCCTGATCAGGCAGTCACCATCCGTAAAGGCATGGTCAAAGGCATGAGCTATTAGCCGAGCATTTGGTCTCCCTGGGAAGCTCATTTCCATACAGAACTGCACCTTGTGCAATATATCTCCAGGAGCAATCGCTTAATGCCTCAGCTCTGGGGAACGGGACCAAAAAAAGTGAATGAAAACTATTGATCTGGCTTTAAGTAGAGCAGTATCTATTAATCTGGGAACACTAATCACTGGGGGTTTGACAAGAACATGAGGTTTCCAGCAGCGCATTAACACTCTCCATCCTCTTGGGAAAAGCCGGAGGAAGACGGAGCTGCTGTCACAGCCTGGCCTAATGACACGCACAGAGCAGCCTGGGAGGCATCAGCAGGCAGGAAAGCCTGGCAGGAGCTGCCTCACAAACACACGTTACTCCTGGTGTCTGACAACCTCCTTGACCAGAAGGATAAGGTGGAAGAGCTGTTCCTGAGAAGCCCCTAGGAGAGTCTTCATCCCAGCGTTATTCCCAGCAGTTTGGGCTGGATGCGGCGTTACAAAGGTGGGAGCACAAGGGCTACTTAGTCTCCTCAGGAGGATGTCTCACATCAGTATTTTCATCATTGGGTAAGCCAAAAATGACACAAAGCTGCAGACCAACCACACTGGGGAGTTTTGCAGGGGTAAAAAACCCAACCAACAAAAAAAAAGCAAAGAAAGAAACTTGTGCTCAATTTCTCTCTTGACTTTTTTTAGCTAGGTTGGGCTGTAAAACACCTCACAAGCAGCAGTGGGGTGTGAATGGGGACACGGACTTAAACCTGAGCCCAAGAGAGCTGGGAGGGAAGGAGAACCCATCCTCCTGCTGCTGCCCGAGGGGAAGAAAGGAAGCAAGCAGAGTTTACTGGAGGGTGTTTCTAACTGCTCTGAGGCTGGGCTGTGACTTCCCAAGCCAGCCAGTCATAGGGACACCTGCTTTGCTCCATCCAACCTGACCAGGAATGGTTCCAGGGATGGATTCTCCTAAAGTAGGACATGTGGCTGGTCGCATTGATTTGTTCCCCCCTCCCCCATTTTACTCCAGGCAAAAACCTCATTTCACTCAACAAAACACTTTTCATCTTTACAAAAGCTGTGAAGAACTTTCAAGAAGGAAGATACTCCAGGCATAAACTTACCTCCTTTTTTTTGACTAGGTTTTTTCTTCTCATTTTCTGCTCCCAGCAGAGGACTCACATACGCAGTAACAGCCACAGGCAGCTGAAGCTTCTGAACCACCCAGTTGCTCCCAGTCATCACAGAGCAGCAAAAGCAAGGCTGCTACCTTGAGGAAAGTGAGTCAAGGGGGATCCCACAACCATCAGGGCAGGGGCCAGCCAGGCCCTAGTCCCCTGTTACCCAAGCAAGGCAGACACAGAGATGGTGTCTAGGTCCAGCCAAGAGTCCACACCCTATGGCAATACCATGATGATGTGGCAGCTCCCAGGTCAAGCTGGAAAGTCAATCCATGGGTCAAGAGTATCAGGCAGGTCCGTAGTGACAAGGCAGAGACAGGGTCAGCCTGAAGTCCAGATCAATGGACTCCATAGCCAGGGCTGAGCTGGAGGCTAGCACTCTCCCAGCACAACTCAGGAAGGGAAGAAGAGCCTGGGGCTGAGCTTAAATAGCTCTCCTGGGTCCATGGGTGTGGGTGGAGGCCCCAGGTGAGGCTCCTCATGGCTATCAAGGTTTGGTGATGGCCTCAGGGCTCCTGTGTTTGACAGCAGTGTTTTCAGCGTGGCTTTGCTGGTTGTTTCAGTTAGCAAGGCACCAACCAGCCAAGCTGAACAACTGGAGTTGTCTCCCAACATCTCCTTGTTTTTGTGTGTGTGAGGAAAACTGAAATGTCATCTTCCTTCTCACTTGGCAAGTCCTTGCTGCAGTAGAAGCATGAGAAAAAAGTCCAAATCCATTAAGCAATCAGGAAGCCAGGAGGCTGTGAAAGGTCAAGCCTCCCGGCACCTGGGGAAGAGTCACCTTTGGGGGTCCCTCTTGTGTCACGAGGCTGCCACTTTGGGGGAGGGGGGGTGTCACAAGAAAATCATGGTTATTTACCTAATTATTGCTTTATGCCCCAGGGAGCAAGGAGAACCCAACCAGATGGATTGAGAGGACTGGGCGCCCTGTGGGAGGGTTGTGCTGGTCATTTTGTGCGTCCCCACACCACAGCAGCCCAGATGCTGTTTCAATCAGGGCCTGTCCCAGCCACTAGCACAATAAACAGGGTGAGTGCCTTTGCCATCGTTATCATGGATGGCCTCAGGACCACCAGTCTTCATGTGCCCTAGGGAAATGGTGTGACCCAGCTCAGTGGAGAGGACCTGTACCCAAACCTCAGAGGCTGGAGCTGGTCTACAGCTCCACTACAGCCCAGGCAATTCCCATTTTGGGTGGTCCCAACAGCTCCTGGTTCCTGGCAGAGGCTTAGTCCCCAGAGCAGCTCAATCAGCACAGCAGAACGTGTAGACTGATGGTAACCCCAGCCCTGCTTCCTAAGAAACCCCTGCTGGGGAGCGTCTACTGGTGTGGAGCATCTTCTGATGGGGTTCAGAGCTACCCACATGGGCAGAGTCTGACGGGAGCCAGAGGCTGGAGCCAGATGCGTGTCCCAGTTCATCCCAGCAGACATCTCCAGCAGAGCCCAAGCGTGTCCTGTTTCTGCTCCCAGCATTTCCTTCTGTGGCTGGCACAGAAATACCTGCGGGCAGGCGCTGGATTACGAGGTTTCTGGAGCAAGCTGGGGATGCTGGAGTTATCCATGAGCAGAGCCCAGACCTCGGTCCTGCTGACTGGAACTTTGCCTACGGCATGACTGCCGGGGCTGGTTCTCAGTCTGCGAAGCAGGTTCAGATGGATACGGGCTGTGGGATCACATGGACACTTCATCACTACCTGATGTTTATTCATAAAAGGTAGAGGCTTCAGGCATCTTCTGCAAGCGCGATCGGTTCACACGTGCTCGGAGATCCTCCCCTGAGATGGCCGAGGTCTTCACACCCCCATCTCCTCCCCACCCCTCCCCATCCTGCAGCACTTGGACCAGCCTCTGGCCTAGGATGGAGCAGAGAGGGAGGGATGCTCGTGCGGCGCACGCCCGCCTGTCCTCTCCGGCCACCGTGGCTGCGCAGGGACATGCGGCGCCCGTCACCAGCCGCTGCTGGGGAGCTGTTTGTCTCACGCTTTTGCAAGCGTGAAATCCAAGGTGGCAGCTTGACACGCAGCAGCAGGAGGGACCAACAGCTCCCCCCTTCCCTCCCTCCCTCTTAGTGTCCTCTCTTCCAGGAGGCCTGAGGAACCATTGCATCCCTGCCTCGGGTCCTTCTGCTCACGCCTGGAAGTGCCCTAAGTAGATGACTTCTACTGGCCCAACACCAAACATTAGCCCTCAGGACCCCTGCACCTCTCACTGTAGCCCTTGCCATGGGATGCCAAAAGCCTGACCTGGCTCCAGTCCGAGGAGATCTGGTCATCTGTGGCTGGAGCTCTTTCAAAACTCTTAATTTTCCAACAGTTTGTTTGCCTCAGAGAGCGCCGAGGTCTTGCTGCTATTTGGCAATAATTGCTTGTTCTGTCCAGAAATTGATTTTTCCCAGAAACGTCATGGAAATTCACACGTCTGGCACAGGAAGCAACAGCAATATCGTGGCCAGAGGTGACACCACACAGGAGCTGATCATGCTGTAGGTGTGATAAGTGGCAGAAGAGGTCCTAGACCGGCTTCCTGAGAGGAGGGTGACATTGCCCACCCCAGCTGCTGCTCGGCCCAGAGCACAGGTTTGCCCGGGACCAGCAATCAAAAGCCTCAGGATGTTTTTATTCCGACTGCGCACGAAGCCTCTGCCCGTGCGATCATCTCCCACCCCTGCTGGGGGGGAGGGGGTGGAGGAGCATGCAGGTGCTATTTATATCTTCAGGAGTGGCTGGATTAAAACAACAGAAGAAATTTGCCATGAAAGCCTCTCTCCTCTTCATACACTATTTAAGGAGCTAGGACTGCAAAGCATCAACCATTTAGGGTTTTTTTCCCCCTGGCTGGTGGCAGCTCTGCTCCTGTGAGAAACCCACGAGGAGCAGGAAGTCCATGGTGAAGATGCCCAAGCAGCAGCACATCATCCTGGGTCAGCACAGCCCCTTATATTCTATCTATTGGGGGTGCCAGGACCCTTTGCAGCTCCCATGGTAAAAGCTGGAAGGATTTTTGTCTTAGCGAGTGCACTGGTTTCTTGGGGCTGCCCTGAGCCTGGGCACAGCAGCATCTGGGTGATGCACAAAAGTCCTCACACAAGCATTTTTCTGTTAGTGCTGTTCACCAGAAATCAAGGTCTCTGCATTATTCCTGCTGCCTACGGGTTATGGTCAGTGTCTAAAAGGCCAGAGAGGAGAGACCTTCCACCACCCCTCCATGTTCCTCGCTGCAGAGCATCAATTATCATGAACATCCACAACGATTTCCCAAGTGCTGCCTCTTCTGGAGGTGTCAGTTTCAAAAGCATTCCTCAGCGGGCAGCAGCAGTACTATAAAAACAGGAGAAGCTTCTGGTTTACAAACACTTGGGTCTCCTTCGCTCCAAGTCTCCAAGGGAGTCAGTGGAGATGTGAAAAGAGCAGCCAGTGTTGTTGACCCTCGTGGTCCCAACAACCGTGTTGGCTTTTCAGAATTTTTGGGGGTGGTTTAATGCTTCTCCTCATCAGTTTTGCCAGCATTGCATGGGGCTTCAAGCTCTGGTGGTATTGTTCTGTGCTGAGCATTGCCTGGGAGTTCCTTGCTTGCTTGCGTGCAGTAAGAGTTAAAACCTTCCTGAAATAGGGCGCTGAGAGAGTCCCAGGGGCGTGCAGAAACCTTACCTCCAGTTGCCTTCATGAGAAGCAGCAGGTCCCTTGCTCCCAGACATCTCACACACTTACCATCCATGCCCATCTCAGAAGTGGCTTATCACCATGGCACCATCACCAGGGCTTATGGTGCCAGCTGCAGTAGCACCCCAGGGTGCCAGCAAGGGTCGGGTCAGGTGGTGGTGAATGTCCCAGCCTGATAAAAGCTGCTTTGCTTGTGTAGGATGCTCGTTTGAAATTATCCCTCCTGGATCATTCCCTCATCTCCACTCACCCCTCTCTTGGCAGATATTGGTCTAATGGAGAGGAGAGGAGAGGAGAGGAGAGAGAATAAAGGAGAGAGAGGAGAGATGTTTCTGGCCCATGACCTCATCTCACTGCCCACAAGAAGCTGTGTGTGTGACAGGAAGGAGAAGGCACCATGGTGCGGGCTCCTGATGCTGCTTGCTCAGTGCTGTCCTCAGTTGAATGGCTTTGTTCACTCCAGTCCACACCCACACAGCCTTTCCCACACGGGACACAGCCTGATCTCTCTCCTCAGCCAGGTCCAGTTGCTACCTATGTTCCCACCCATCCTCTCATAACCAAGACTCTCGTATCATCTCTTACCCCACCTTGGGGAGGCCAGTCCTGCCTGTTGGAGTTCCAGTATTCCCCAGTGACTTGTGCAGGACCTTCTCCTGTCCTCGGCCTTACAGACCTGAGCAGTTGCCAACACACGCTCAAGAGATCATTAATATTTACAGTGACTGATTTCCCACGTGTGGTTGGTGAAGATTGATGACGCTGATGTTTGCCTGCTCTGCTTGAGCCTTGTTGAAGGGCGCTGACTTGATAAAGAGAGTTTAATGGGTGGAATTATATCTCTCCTGGCTGGGGTGAAGGTCCCCCGTGCCTGGCAGTGCCTTGTGTCCTTCCCACACTCTTGGTGGTGGGACCCTCGGCTGTTTCAGCCCAAACCCTTGCTGGGCGCTGGTTCTGCTGCCCTGGCTGGTGGTATGGTCCAGATTGCCCCACTGCTGCCCCATTGCTGCCCCATGCCTCCAGACCCCCCCCAGCAGCAACCTGTCCTCTCCAGGTACCCCTCCTGCCCGGCTCTGCTCCCCCAGGTGCCTGTTGGCCATCAGTGGGAGGCTGGGACTGCACCCGCCGAGCTGGTTCCACATCAGTCCTCCTGAAGCTCAAGCCCTGATCGGCTTTTTCCCTGCCTGGGTCACTCTTGCAGAAAAACTACTTCTCTTCTCCTACAACTCCCCCACTCTGTATCTTTTTCCCATCCACCCAAAGGTTTCTCTGTGGGGCTCCTTTTTTGTTCCTGCTTCCACCATCTGCTCTGTGCCTTTGCCATGGCATCATCCCACCAGAAAGCTGAAAGCAGACCCAGGGCTTCTGGCTCCCGACTACCTCCCTGGCACACGCGGGGCTTCTCTTAGCCCTGTCTTTGTTCAGGACACCAGGTGAGAGATTCTCTGTTCCAATGCTTTCCAAAGAGATTTAGAGTTGCTTTGGCAAAAGGTTTTGATAATTCCTCTTTTATCTAAAAAGAATAAAACCAACAAAAACCAAACCACAAATAAAAAAATAATTCCCCTGGAGAAAGAAATCCCATCTTTCTCCCCATCTTTGAGTCCAGCAGTTTCAGGGCCAACACAATGCTTGGTGGCTTTGTTTCAGGAAACACTTGACTCCTGGTCCCAGTTTTCCAGCAAAGCCAGCAGCTCTTTATTGCTTTTGTCTGTGTTTTAGTTTCTTGTTTTTTTATCCAGCTGTCACCTCAGGGAGTTGCCACCAAAGCCCAAGTTACTTCATGGGTCCTTTTCCCATTAACATTTGTGTACAGCTGGAGACCAAAGCCAAAGGAGTGGTTCCCAAAGAGAAAGAACCAGGTCATCAGCTCCCCACCTCCCGAGATGGATTTTCCCTCCAGTCCTTGAACTGTCCCTTCAGGAAATCAAGTTAACATAGAAAACATGAAGAAAAGGGGGGACAAAGGGCTGTTTGGTGGCAACCACCCCGTTGTGCTCAATACCAACACATCAGCTGGCAATAGAAGCACTTCTGTAAATACTCTTTATGAAGAGGGGAGACATTTAACCTCACTCACACACAGTGCTTCCATGGGCCAGCTGGCAAAACATTAAAGGGACGATGCTCTTTGGATTGATGGGATCCCATTTTTCTTTCTAAACCTGTTTTCAGGAGGCATTGTTGGATTCCACAATGACTGATTCATGAAACAAGTCAGGCATGAGGGTCTGCGTTGCCATATGACTCCTGCAGACCCCTCTGTGCACACCAGCAACTAACTTCCTTCCTTCCTGTCATAGCCTGGACTTGATGATCTTGGAGGTCTGTTCCAGCCTCAGAAATTCTGTGATGTGATTGATTTCCTTCCTTCCTTCCTTCCTTCCTTCCTTCCTTCCTTCCTTCCTTCCTTCCTTCCTTCCTTCCTT